>JAQFYB010001317.1:0-34182 GCA_034694085.1 Pogonognathellus longicornis | reverse complement strand
CTTTTGTATTTTGAGCTACAAATGTATTTTGTAATTTGTAATTGTATTTTGAAAGTCATGTATTTTGCCCATCCCTGGTTAATACACACATTTCTATTACACAAATTAGTCATTATGACATATTTGGATTGGAAGAACGAAGACCACAACCAGTCGTCAAACAGCATATATAGATAGTGCATAGGCGTGGCCAGGACTTGGTTTCGAGGGGGTCAAAATGAAAACACGAGGTATATATGTGGTCTTTGTCGCGCAAAGCGCTAAAACGGTGACCAAATTAAGACAAAAATGAACATAAAATATATGAAATTGGATAAAAAAATCACGATTTTATGTACTTTTTTGAAAAATAACTTCTGCTTTCCGAATTTCGGAGAGCGGGAATTGCCTAGTTGCCTCCTCTTGGCTACGCCAGCGCGGTAGTGTTATAATTCTTGTGTATAATATGGAATTGGGGTGTGGTGTAACTTTTTATATCCTTTAGCTAAATTCTGTTTTAATGTTCTTTCTACCTTCCTTTCAACTAATGACAATATTTTACTCATTTATTATATATTTATGAAATTAAATAAAAGAACACGGCACGTATTCCTGCAGTAAATTCTGTAGTAGCAAACACATATTTTATTGCTCTTTATTTTCATTTTCCTTTTTATAATAACAATATTCACACTTTAACCTATTAAGTTTGCGAGTTACCTTTTGTACACAGTACCCAAGGTTTTCACAGTAGTCAATATTACATGTTTATGTTACAATTTTTTTACCGTAAGTAATAAAGTGATTGTATGATTTATTAGAGTGAACATGAATGTAACAAATGTAGATCGTTGGAAATAGAAAAACGGTCCTACTTCTACTTGAAGTTGGCGAAAAGAATCTAAAGTCTTGTGTTGCATTTCTGAGCACCGAGGGTGCGTGTGAAGTGTTTTGATAAACATAATGGATCTCCAATTGAATTTTTGAACATCTTTAAGTATTATGTATTCAAGTACAAATAGGCCTATACATACCATAAACATAGCTAAATAAAATGGAAGTCTTAAATACGGGTATAATAACAACGAGCACAAAATTGTAAATACATGCGCAAGCAAAAGACTACCTAAAATAAAAGGCGTAGTATGACGGACTACTGATGCATTAAATCTAGCGTTAATTATGAACAAGACTTGGTATACCTTTAAAGCAGAACTCACTTTTAATTGCGTTTTGCAAGGTTTGAACGGGTTGTAAATAAGTAAATTTGTTATTTTGTTGAATAATGAAATATATATTAGATAAACAATTATATGTAATAAAATCGACCCAGCACAACACGTTGTAATATAAAATGTAAAAATTGTCAAAACAACTTTTGTAATAAAATTATTAGCGATTGACGGAAACAGGAAATGCAAAAGTGGAACATAAAGATGTTCATCGAATAAAAATATAACGGTGGAAAAGAGAGATGATATTATTAGCATTACTGGTATCATTGAAAGAGTTAGAAGTCCTTTCCAATCCAGTTTCTCATTATGGTCTTGCAGGTCTTTCTTAAAGATTCCTATATTGAATTAAATTATCTAAATTAGTTCATTTTTTAAATTATTGCTACTTCAATTAATTTAATTGATCACATAATGCTCTTGATTGGCAATGAAAACAATTTGTAAAAAATAAATTTTCTCATAGATTTTCTTCATGGTTAAATATAGATGTTAATTACCTGAAATCTCTTTGTCCATATATAGTACTGTGTTAACAGTTTGTGCGTAAGGCGCAGAAGAAATTAATATTGGAAAATTTAAAGATATTGAAGGGACATTAGCAGCCATGAAAATAATCAATATCACGGTAAAGACAAACCCATATGGAGCAGGCGCTGAGAACAGTTGCACTAAAAGAACTACCAGAATGTAAATCATCTGCAATGCTAAAATGGAGTTAGAAAAATACCAATGACCCAATCTTAATTTATCGTTCACAATTTCAATTTTTTCCGTTCTTTTATTCCATGTGTAAGTCCCGAAATGATATTTGTCACATAATCTAAAGTATGTTTTTAAAGCTAGTCTTGTCAAAACAGTTGACATTTTCCACAAAAACAACACTGTTTTTCACATTAAAAACCTCACTTTAAAAGTATAAATATACGGTTAATTAATTCTTTACCTATCTGTACGCATACAGGTTTTCAGTTTTGAATAAGCCCGACGACTTTGTACGATAATAATATTATGATAGCAGCTAGTTCATTAACTGGTTTTATGATATAATCGTTGAATTTAAAAAACCGATTTAGAAATTTGTTCAAATACAATAGTTTCTATTTCATTTTAGAAAGTGACTGAAATTTAATACAGATTATACCTTTAAATACTAATTTCATTGTTATTAAATTAATAAAATCAATATTTTTCTCAAAGTTATAGTACAAGGCTTACAAAGCAACTGCTTGGCCAGCTCAATATGCAATACATTTGGACATTTTTAATCTATATGTACTATACTATATGTAAACTACAATATTGTACTGGTGCCTACTCTGATAATAAAGTTACCGTTCCTAGCAGAAAAATGATTGAAACGTTAAAATATTCAGAAGCTATTATGTATGTCAACCTGACTTTGTCCTTGCTAAGACTCAAAAAATATTTTATTTCTTTTGGGGTACACAAACACAGTAAATAATTTAAACTGGTCAGTCTCCATAATATTGAAAGAGGAAATGTGAATGTGAGAATGTGACGAAAGAATAATAAATTATCCATACAAAACTAATAAAGGATAAGAACAATTTAACTCACATATGTGGATGTCGGAATAGGTATATACAAGATCGCACCTTTCCCAATATTTTGATCTAGCATTGTGTCAAATAGAGATTTTTTTTCTCTATCTGGTGTAATTTTTTCAAATAAATGTGAGCTGAATTACTATTTTTAAAAAATAATTACAATTCAAGCCCACCACTTAGGCCCTTTACATTTTCCCGCTCTCAGTAAACGCAGCAGACCACACGAAACAACTGAAAGGTTGTGCTCAGCTTTATAACGTTCAACTCGATTTACTCAGTTCGAGGAAAGGTGCGATCTTGTATGAAATCATGACGACATCCACATATAATGTTTCAATTATTGATTCCGTGTGCAAACAACATCAGGTACAAGTAGAACCACAATCCGTAGAAAAAATCCAACAATACTGAATAACACTAAGAATTTGGTCGCTGAGATACCATTTTCCCAGATAGACACTTTTCTCGCCAGTCATGATACTACGCTAATGTCAGTAACTTAGTTGGAACTGACTATGAAAGGGAAGCAGAATATGGGTTAGTTTTAAAACTGCATTAGAAATATGAAATCTCCCATATTAATTCGCCCTTACAAATTATATGAATTCACACAACTTGAATTAACACAGCTTTAGAGAAATATTATAAAAAATCGAATTGATAAACATGTTGTTGTATGCGTATATACAACGTCAATCTACACCAATTCGTATATACAACGTCAATCTACACCAATTCGTGTATATTGATGTGACATATACACATACACAACCAAGTTCCTCTTAATTCCTTCACACAATACTTTTCCTTATAATTCCTTCATTTCGTCGTTCTACATTATAATTCCTGCATTTTCCTTGTAATACATGCATGTATAAAGCACATTCTTAATAATTCATTTATTTATGTAATAATAATTCACGAATGATAATAATAAAATTATAATGTAATGAGTATAACTTGTAATCATGATTATTAAACAATTTACTTTCCGCATTGTATTCATATAAAAAGCCAATGCACACTCTAAATAAATCAAGTAATATTCCAGATCTCCTGACTTACTTCACATAATTTATTGTTTCATAATAAATTACATTTCACACATACATACATACAAATACTTACCATTAAAACCGATCATTGTGGCTCCTCGAAGATTTATCGAATTTTGGTCATTTCCCCCCCCCCCGGGGTACTTCATTTCCTGTTGTTTCGATTTTGATCGGTTGTTTTTGGGTTCCTTTTGTTCCTCCCAGACTTTGGTGTGTATAATATCACTATTGTACCCACAAAACATGTTCACATTCGTCAGTCTTTCCCTAGACCTGCTCACATACACATGTGAGGAGATTATAACCGGAATTCTGTACAAATTGTATGTTCAGAGCGCACTATTAGGTTACATCAATTCGTATCAACTCGAATAGCACGTTAATAATCTTACATGGCCCCAGACCTGCTCACTATCACTTATGTACTTTATTTACTAACAATAAAACATTAGTATTGTGAGGAGTCTGAAATCGGAAGTGTTAAGAGCAAAAAACTAACTGTGTGAACTGAGCAAAGTATAATCATTGAAAGTGCCCGTGTAACATACACTTCGGTTGTGAATAAAAACAATCATTTACATATCCATCCATCCTGATCCTTAATCCTCACCTTATCTACACTGAAGAATTCCGAGTAGTGAAGTGAATGAGTGATAAGGATACACCAAAGCCAGAAGCCCCAAAAACAAGAAGTAGAGGCCCAGCTCCTGACATTCCTTTGGACTACGATCCTGAGAAAGTTGCAAAACAGGTACGCACCCTACTTCAACAACAGAAACAAGACTCCGAAGAAGAAGAAGAAGCAAACCCAGTAGATCCTCTCAACTCATCACGACAACAGGAGCCTGCAACAGGTTCGAGTTTTTTTAATCCTATCACCTTTGCTAAGTCAGTCTACCAGTACGCTACATCCAGTACTTCTGGAACTAGCACCACCAGAAGCAGCACTAGGACAGAGGTAATCAGTAATCCTTCTTCTCCAACACCATCGACACCTAGCCCTGGTGCGATAAAAACTCCCTTATCTACATCTCCAGTAGTTAGTCATATACCGACACCTAGTCCAACTACTTCTCCTGTGGTAAGTCGTGTTCCCACACCAACTCCAGCCAGCCCAGTGTCCACAACTGCAGTCACTATAACTCTTGTAAGGACTACAGTTTCCAGTACTGCTACAAGTACTACCCCATCTACAAATACCTCCCCCAGTAGTTATACATCATCTAGTACTGCCTCCAAAACAAGTCATAAAATCATGGCGAGCCCCCAAGTAAACTCACAAGCCAATCTTATTGTCCATAACAACAATCTAACACATTACGAGAAAAAACTAACAGCGCATATAACGACTCCCATGAATTTAACCCAAGTTGAAATCAATCTGGGTGACTTAAACAAAGCAGCTCCTGAAATTGCAGCATTGCTCAACGAAGCCTTCATTAATTTTACTACCACATCATGTGCAGAAACTGGCTATACCAGAGATACTGCAGTAGCAGCATATAAGGCTAGAGAAGCAAAGTACTATGAAGTCCGCACTAAATTCGCGGAATTATGTGGGTCACTAAATCCATCAGTCAGATTGACAAGATTCAAACCTCCCAAGTTAGAAATCCCGAAATTTAATGGATTACATAGTGGTTGGAATGCCTTTAAGGCATCCTTTGATTCATTGGTCATTCAGTCCAACGCATTCAGCGAAGTTGAACGTTTGCGACTTTTGGTCACGGCAAGGACTTGCTCGGAGATTTGGAAGTTGTGGCTGGTTCATGGACAATTGCGTGGGATAGACTCAAAGATCAATTTGACAGCCCCCGACAATTAGTCTATGCAATCATGAAACAGACAACATTCAAACCCCCGCAGATCCACCGAAATCGACTGGCAATTAGGTCAGTCACTTGCAGGTATAAGGCTGCAAAAAGCAATTTTCCGCTATGCAATGCCACACCAGCAAATTTGGAGGATATGTTCCTTGTCTATCAAATGCTATCAGAGTTAGACAAGAAAACCGTGGATGAGTTTTGGAGAAAACTCCCATTGGACGCATTTCCTACTTTCGACAAAGCATTTGAAATAATAGAAAATGATGCCAAAAACATAGATTTGACCACTGAAGCCCAGAATAATCCAAATTCGGGCAAGTATCGGCATAATAATCTGAGAAAACAAGAAAACCGGAACTCTAAGGTTCTTTTCGCATCAGCATCAGAAGCTAGCCACGGTTATTCTTCAACTGGCTCCAAATCAAGCACAGGCTCCCATAAGCCTAACAAATTCACTAAGAAGACTCAGAAGTCTTCTAAAAAATTTAATACTAGAACTGCCAAACCTGCTCTTAAATTCAAGAGCAATAAAAATTTGGCAGCATCAGCAGGAAAGCCACCCTATGCGCAAAAATGCCCCTGCCATCTCTGTAATTCCAATGATCATGTTTTACATAAATGCAAGAAATATGTTGACATGACAGTACCAAAACGGAAGGAATTCGTGCAGAGCAAAACATTATTTAACTTATAACATTGGATTTGACCATACACATAACTACCATGATATGTAGTAGTGTCTGGTAAAAACCACATACTACTATTACGCTATTTCTATTTTAACGTGATAACAGCCAAATGTTTAAATTCCAATGCTTGTTTACAAACAAACCATTGAACCTTTATACCTAACAGTTAACCACACATCGTGCCTTCTTTAATTTATTACGAATCTAATTATTGTATACAAATACAATTAAAGATTATTATGTCATGAATACTAAAAACCAACTTCTCAAAATAAGCCCAATCAATTCAAAACGATCAATTATTAAGAATTATTTGTATGTCGAAAACCCACCACAATATCCTTGCTTATCCATACCTGTTCCTCCAAGTTTCACATAAATACGAGGAGCTTGAAAGCTCTGGACATCACTTACAATTAACAGTCTTTTGAACCAAAATTCTAAACCTAACCTCTACAACTAAAGGATTCCGCTTCAAATACGTCCAACGAGTCAAAACCATACGTTCCGACTCCCAAATTTCATCATAACATCATTCGGGAACTGGCCACCCAAAGAGAGATCTTAACAGACTCTAAGGATTACACGAACTACTGGAAAAGGCAAAAACCGGGATTCTGCAGGCGCGATATTTTACAAGCTGTATAATCAAGGCATTAATGCACAGAATACCTACCACTCAAATACATCGCCTTCAACACCAAGCCAGAGTACCCAATCCAGAGGACGAAACTCGACCGTCAACATCGCGATCATTCACGCCTAGGCTGGAGTCATCCAGGCCCAACCCAGGGCCGTCTGGATTCTTCTCGTCCGCGAATGGCTCTTACGTACTCCATCCCTCCGAAGATTCCCATACAGATTCTGACATTGAAGTCACAATCCGGAAAAGCTACAAGGTCTTAGAAATTCAACCAGATGGATCATCGAGCATTGCCAGTCCGGAAAACCATTATGAGATACTCATTGGAGTAAACCATGCTGGAATTTTCAGCTATGCGACTCCATCCTCTGTGGAACCAACCCTGAACCAACATGTTCTGGAAGAACCATCTTCCCCTTCTCCAGTTTTAAAACAGACAATGGACGAAGACAATACGTCTGAAAGGACGGACACAGCCAGCGAAGGAGAGCATCCAGCAGAACCTCTTTTAGGATCAAAATCTGATTGGGAATACTACAACGAAGATGAACAAAATCATTATCGTTAGCGATATTCACTTGCTTCTCCGGTGAGAAATGACGACTATGATTCCGACGACGACACATCATCAACAACACCTGTATCCTGGTACTCTCCTGCATGTGAGTAATAATTAGACTAATTACATTTAATAAGTCACCGGTAGAATGTTGTTGTATGCCTATACACAACGTCAATTTACACCAATTCGTGTATATTGATGTGACATATACACATACACAACCAAGTTCCTCTTAATTCCTTCACACAATACTTTTCCTTATAATGCCTTCATTTCGTCGTTCTACATCATAATTCCTGCTTTTTCCTGGTAATACATTCCATGTATAAAGCATATTCTTAATAGTTCATTTATTGATGTAATAATAATTCACGAATGATAATAACACGTACGTGACCACAATGTGAACTCACACATCAACATTTAGTTTAAAGCACATACCACAACATTATAATGTATTGAGTATAACTTGTAATCATGATTATTAAACAATTTACTTTCCGCATTGTATTCATATAAAAAGCCAATGCACACTTTAAATAAATCAAGTAATATTCCAGATCTCCTGACTTACTTCACATAATTTATTGTCTCACAATAAATTAAATTTCACACATACATACATACAAATACTTACCATTAGAACCGATCAACAAATATGATTATTACCTCATATTGTGTTTATTGCATTGCCACATCAAAAGAGTATTGCAATGGGTAAACTTAATTTACATTTTGACAATTACTAAGTCTTTAGTTGTACCCTTAGGCTCTCCACGTTAAAAACGTAAAATCATGCAACGAAGCAATTCCAATTGCTCTTGCATATGGTATTTTTCATATAAAACGGACAAGAACCGATAACTTACTTACACTCGGTAAGGGACCCGCTAAAACGTAGAATTGGAATTTGGCTCTAAAAGTAAACCAAGTTATGATGATTAGTGGTTCCCACGACACTAAAATGAACAATACTAGACATTTATCATAATGTACATAAAAAACTAAATATATATATATAACATTATCTATACTAGATATAGAATATAATCAATTTATATATACCATACACATGTATACATAACTACCATTATAATAGTTTTGGTATAATCATAAAAAACATACCTCTCTACTTGCAAAAAAATACTTAACAGGCTCATGGCTACTTGCACATTAATATATCATATGTAAAACATGCAAACAGAAACCGAGTGTCCCCTCAAAACTATTCAATCATTATCCACTGTTCTTTCATTCATTCAGAGCATAAAATCTGCAACGTGTAAAAGTGTTCACAATTGAAAAAGAGGTTTTGTGATTAGTTTAGAATAGTTCGATTCCGTGCTAAAGAAAAAGAACCGCAGAAGTATCACTTGTAAAAGTGTCCATACACCGAATAGTACACATCTTACCATATACACCGAATAAGTTCTCCGTGTACTGCAATAAAGTACCACGAACTCAATACCGTGAAAATAATAGTTCTCAGAGTACTGCAACCAAAAGCTACGAAATAAGTGACCGTGACAATACAAATATGTTACAACAATCTAAACTTCGTAGAGATTGGATATTTGTGCACAAAACATACCTCTCTCGCGTGGTTGATTGCTGGACCAATATAGTCAGCCATAGCTGTTGATATTGCTTGTTTTATTCTAGAGAAGATAGTACTCGTGTATATTGCACTTTACAGGTTAATATCAGATGATGGGCAATCTCCTATTGGAGGAAGTATATCAAGTACTCTGATTAGCCCTAGACCTGCCTGTAGTGCGAATATTGTTCCGAAACAGGGAGACTAAACCCGGATAGAATCAGGGGAAAAATTATTTGGTTTCTATTGTCATTATATAAAACTGCTATAAGTCAAGGCCAAAAGTTGAGACAACAGTTGTATGAAACACATTTGTTAGTAATAATACATACATTGTTGCTTTATGTGTATAAGACACTTAAAATAATAATTTATTTAATGTTATATATATCGTCGCTGTTATGGCAAAAGGAGAGTACAGAGATGGTTGAGAATAGCAAAAGGAGTCTGATGAAAATGTCACGAATGGCAAAAGGAGACAAGGTATTCGTTGTCGGTTGGCGTTGTACTACAAAACCAAATGCAATTACCAACCGCCAACTATTCACTTGACTCCTTTTGCTATTCTCAACATTCTCTGGACGCTCTTTTTGCCATTCGCGAAATTCTCTGTTCACTCCTTTTGCCATAACAGCGACGATATACTATAATATATATAGTTAAATCTCCTTTATACATGTCTACACAACTACATTACTTCTACCTTAACATGATAAATAAATCTACTTTAAAGACATTATTATAATTACCTTTTGAAAACATCTCTACTTTATATCTCTTGAGTAATAGCACAGGAATACCTCATATATAAACATGCAAACATAAACCACACTTCTAGGTTAACCGCATCATACTCACACATTAGTTACTATATATTGATTTACTTATAATATGAATCATAAATACAAATGTATATTTAGATTCCTATGTTATAACTACGTAGCATAAACCCAACGCTCTATTATATTTAATATTATAAATGTAACACATTATGGTTACCACATTATAGCATTTTGCATTATACAAATAGAAATATAACGAATTATGTAATTATACATGTAATGAACTCTATCTCTTTAAACATTATATTATTATATTTATATAATCATTGTTATTATATTATATGTCAGATATTAAATATATCAGATATAGGAAGAATCGGAAAACACCAATTGGTATAAATACTAGATCTATTCACTTGAATAAACCAGTACCCTTATGAGTATCTCCACAAAACTATTCATTGATTATAAAGTATTCTTTCATTCATTTAAAAGCATAAAACAGTGTGACGTGTTAAAGTGTTCCTGAGTGAAAAAGTGGTTTTGTGATAAGTTCAAAATAGTTCATTCCAGTGTCCAAGGAAAAGAACAAAAAATGTTAAAATAATAAAAGGCCCGTTCTACGCATACTGCTAACAAGTATCGTATATTATACGGCAACAAGTGTAACTTTTCTGAGCATTGCAATCAAATGCCACAAAGTTAAATAACATTTATCCCCAGTACTGCAAAATCAAGTACTCTGAACTCCAAAGTGAGCTCAAATAGCAATTCATAGAGACAGGATATTAGTGCACATAATATACCTTTCTCGCATGAATGAATGTCCCATAATTTCCGGAAGTGACATATCATTTCATACATACATTGTTACACAACACACAAGTTACTTCACACATTGTCCAGTATCCACCATTGACATTACAAAGTCCAGTCAAAAGTGGTTGTCATCAAAGTGAATGAGTGATAAGAGTCACCTCCAGATCCTCCAAGAACAAGAAGACAAGGTTCTGTGTCCCTAATACTTTGTGGCAGTGATCCAGATAGGGAAGCTAAACGAATCACTTACTATTACAAAAATAGGAGAAGGAAGAAAACGAATCAACTCCAGCAGGAGCTGGAGTTAAAATTACCACAGAGGCTCCTTTTCAAAAATTATCCATTAAAAAATGAACTCATCTCAAAGGTATTATTCTTGCAGATCCCAAATATTTCATACCTGGCACCATTGACTGTACGGACGGATCAATGTCGCTCCCGAAGAGGCAGATCTTAAAAGGATCCTTTTGAGAAAAGATCCTGACTCTCCAATCAATCAATATCGCATAATGTGCGTACTGTTTGGTCTCACTTCAGCACCCTTGATAGCAACTATCTTTTAGCCGCGTCTCGCAGAAGATAAAAGCTCCAACTATCCCTTAGCTGCTAAAGCAGTCAAGGGATATTTTTACGTAGACGACCTAATGATAATTTGGGAGGATTTGCACACACATATTAAGGTAAAAGATAAAAAAATTGCCATTGTTGGCACAGCAATTTTTGAGCTTCGTAAATGGGGCTCAAATTCCGCTGAATTACTACAAACACTTCTTGCCCATCTACGGGAATCACAGGAACCAATGAGTCTTAACATCGACAGCATTGTAAAGACTTTGGGGCTAAAATAGCACCCAGCCCATGATCATTTTAACTTTCTCGGTCAAACTAGAATAACGTAAAACTTCCACCAAGCGAACAGTCCTCTCCGAGATTAGTCGTATCTTTGAACCACTAGGACTCTTAGCTCCTGTAATCATAAAGGCTAAAATGCTTATGAAAGAAATCTGGGGCCACTCTCTCGATTGGAATGATGGCCTACCTGAACATTTATGAAAACAATAGGCAGGGTCCTCAGAGAAACTTGTTCTTGAAAACAAATATTCCTATACATATAGTATACATAGATGCTCACATAATAGAATTAAATGGTTTGCAAATGAACCTTCCCTCCTGATATAATATACACATATTCGACTCTCGTATAATAAACACGCACACAACTGCTAATACATAACAATACACGTAGCCACACTAGTGCTAACTTTAGACACAAACATATACCACAAAGGTTAACAGTGTCACACGCAATATTACAATCCCAATACTGTAAGGAAAACACGATAATTCCTCATACATTGTTCCATACTATATATAATATACAGCAAATCACATCTTTACAATGCCTTTCAAATATAATGTTACATTTACCTGTTAATGTTAAACTAGTACAATAAAACATTGTATGAGAAGCCTCTTCCTCATACAAACACCCATAATACATATTACATACAGTGTTTCCTTATAGAAGGACAAATTCTCAACTTGCCTCTTTATTGTACAATAGGAATACAATGTTAATATTAAGATTTACTATTTCATGTAATACTTCTTTTGTTCTAGAATAATGTCAAATCTCATGCTATGTAACGATTACTCCCTTAACCGCATAACGACAAATTGCGCAAGTATTTTTACTATATAAACACATCTGTTTGCCCTAAATAAATCAGTATCAATGTTTGTACTCAACTACTTCTTGTGTTTTCATTTACATAAGAAACGATCTGAATTGATATCATACACCCACAGAAACCGAGGAGATATCAAGACACTTTTGCTAGCGAAAAGGTCTACGCAGCGTGCATATGCATGCGCGGCAAGCTCAACGGCCAAGTGTTTTGCAATATTCTATCATCTATGACTCGTGTGGCTCCAGTCAGAAGAACTACAATTCCTAGGATTGAGCTTCAGTCCGCTGTGCTCCTTGCCAGCCACATGGAACACGTACGTGTCAAATTTAATCTCTATAAAAATCAGTTGCAGTGTTGGAGAGATTCTACGATAGACTTAGATAGTCCCACATGGTTATCAGATAACACCTACACCATTCCCCTCCATAATCCTCACGAATTCAAATGAGTACACAGTGAAAGAATTAAAACGTGTCATCAACACTATAACTTCTTCTAAAAATCCTATCATAAAACAACTGTCTCATTTGTCTTCTCATTCTTGGAGAAAAGTAATTTTAACTATGCCAAAACTACAACGCATAGCATTCAAGAAATTTTTCCGAGATTTTTCATTCACTCAACGACAGCTTGAGAAAGCAGAACTCAAGGTAGCTAGTCTCATCCAAGAAGACGCTTATCCAGAACTATCAGATACACATACACAACAAATACACTTACAATTCCTTCATTCCAAGTAAACTTATACTTTCCGTGAATTTACCACATTCCAGATAATTCAATTATTTATATAGTAATAATTCACGAATAATGACAATGCGTGTAAATACACTGTGTGAGCACATTGTGAGCTCACATATAAACATTCACTTCACTACAAACTATTTACTTCACTACTTACCACCATTAGGCTATAATAATCACATACGACAACATTATAATTTAATATGTATACTCTGTAACAATTATTATTATTATGTCATTTATTAGGCAGTTTGCGTTGGCATTCACTTATAAAACTTAAGTTTCTCACTCTGATTTAGTTCGCGTTTGGAAAACAGCATAAAACTTTTTAAACTGGAGGTAAATTTAAATATGGTGCTGAGAATGTAAAACCTGTTCAAAATGTACTGAGAGTGCTACTTCAAATTATAAGTTTCGAGTGAAATTTATAGAGCCTATAAATCGTATTTATAAATCCTATAAGTTCAGGAATCGAGAGAAGCAAGGTTGAAATGACGTCATTTGGAGCTATACTTATTAAGTTTTATAAATTCTATAAGATTTAAAAATCATGTGTCAACGCAAACTGCCTTTTGTCCTCATCGTCTTCGTATAAAAGACGTGTAAACTCTGAATAAAACAAGTAGTATCCCAGATCTCTTCTGAGTCACTTCAAATAATTTATTCTTCC
This sequence comes from Pogonognathellus longicornis, assembly GCA_034694085.1. NCBI lineage: Eukaryota > Metazoa > Arthropoda > Collembola > Entomobryomorpha > Tomoceridae > Pogonognathellus > Pogonognathellus longicornis. The sequence goes on along the minus strand of JAQFYB010001317.1, from coordinate 20,322 downwards.
ATAATAAATTATTCATACATATCACACATACATAAATACTTACTTAACGATACCGATCACTGTACAAGGGCTTCAAATGCAACAGATACTACAGGCCTCCATCACCATCAAAGGCGATATCACATTGGCACAAAAACAAACAGAAATGGCTAACAGAAAATAACAAGCAAAGTTGAATGGGACTCGATCGACACCAAACTGGTTCCATATAGCGACTCAGACTCTGAATTCGAGGAAGAGATACTATCAGATCTGGTTATGGAGTGGAGTGGTAATGGAAAAGAGTTCGGAAGTGATTCAACAACATCCATCAATGGATAACAACTCATCAGTGACTCGAAGCATGGAGACCCCCCGAATAGACAAAATGGCATGATGATTCAATTCTTGCTATTCCACAAGATCACATTACAACTTGATAGGCGAAGTTGACTATTGGTAAGCCTGTAACAATTAATTGAACAATTAAGTTGTCGAAAGGGGGAGTGTTTTGACATCATTCATTATAAAGTAGCATTAATGTAATTTTTGATTAATAGTAATATTACTTTTAGCATTATAGTTACTATTTCTTACCACTATGCATCACAATATGATGTAATAAAAATTCATACGCACAGCACAACTAATGATGTAATATTAAGTTTAAATTAGTATAAAATGATAAATTGTAATAATTATTATTTCGTCATCCTTCTAAAGATGATGTAATCCTGTATTTAGATTACATATATTATGCAAATATTATAAGTATTTCATCATCGTTTATTGTATATAAAAGCAAATACAAAAGCTAATAAAGCCAGTCCTAAAAGAACTCCATTTAAGTGAAAACTATATTCTGACTTATTTATTTCGATTTTGGCATCAAGCATATCATTACATAGATGATAAAATAATTGCTATGCAGATCAAACTCAGCTCAGCTCAGCTAAACATCAGGTCTCAAATGCCACCCAGTTTGTGACCATTTTACCTTTGCCGTCAATGTAGAAGAACGGAAAACTCCCACAAAGCGAATAGTCCTCAGTCGGATCTTTGATCCTTTAGGTTTTTTGAATCCACTAATTAGCAAAGCAAAAATGCTCATGCAGTAAATCTGGGCCATTCCGTATATTGGGATGATGCTCACTCAGAACATTTATGGGGAATAGTGAAGAATATTGGGAAAATCTTCCCTTCAAAGAAAATATACGAACTGTTTCAACAACAGTTCTCTCCAATCAATATTTAACTTATCATGTAAAATATCACTCGTCGTTTCATTGTTAACCCTATCCGAAACGTGAATCGTCAGAGAAACTATCTTACCCGTGCTTGGTAACACCAACAATGCAGAAGCTGAATTGTGGTATTTATTTGTTAATATATGCGGATGATTTGGTTCTGTTCTCATCAAGCGCAATAAGCTTAAATAGGAAAATTCAAACTGCTTGTGATGAAAATGAAAACTAAAAGTGGATATAAATAAAAGCAAATGTGTAAATAGTTAGGAAAATAGGGTCAAATGAAACAGAAGCGAATATAAAATGCAATAATGAGCGGCTCGAAATTGCTAATGATTGTTTTTCGCCAATACAGGTATGTTTGCTAAAGCTGTAACCTCTTTCTTTGGACAGCTGGATCTCGAGAATGACAATATACGACGCAATCTGCCAATCTAGCTTCCTCTAATGTAGTGGCATTTGGGGTCTCGATAATTGCCATCGATTTGAAAGAATTCAAGTGGGTTGCCTTAAAAGTTTACTGAAGCAACCTAACAATACACAAGATTATGCGGTCAGATTGAAGACAACTTGAAAAAGCCCAAACTTTAATATCATAAAGCTGACACTTCGTCTTTAGAAAAATATTCTGAAAATGCACTATTCAATACTCCCAAAAATCAGCTGTGACACAATGTTCGAAAGAGATAGGCAGGGAAACCCTAGTGAAAATTACAAATGGGTATCTAAGGTGCGGACAATACTGCAGAAGATAGGATTCGGGGATGTATGGATAGCCCAATGCGCAAACACAGCCGAAGAAAATGCGCATCAGATTTTACAGCAGACATCGAAGTCATAATGAACTCAACATCATTACGATGGTACCCACAACTTAAAAATGGAATCTCTTATGACTATATTTATTTTAAGATGCCACTTGATATAATTTGACTGTTTGCACAATTGCGGTTGCAAACATTTAGCTTGATAATGTACATAGTAATAATATTAAGTATACTCTAAATTCAAATGAAATTTGTTCAGTTTGCAAAAACTGAACAAAGAAAGAAAATGAGAAAGAAAATGAGAGTATCTAACACTTTGTGTTCATGTTATGTATATGTGTGTGTTTATATCAATTAATAAATATTTATAAATATTTTTAAAAAAAATGGGAATAAAGATTTGGACCCATAACGAATAATTTTTAAGAGGACTTTAAAATACTGATATACAATGTTCATGTTGATGTCGTGGATTGATTTCTAAAGGAACAGAATAAAAGCGTACTTTAGTACTGTGTTCAACTGACCTCAGATAATGATCGTTTGATAAACTTCGGAGCATCCATTTTTTTCATTCATCATATGATGTAAAATTATGATGATGAAATGATGATGGGCAAAATAAGAAGAAAATCTAATCAGCCACCTAATACGATCCACCACCCTTAAAGTTTCTCGCTGCGCCTTATATCAACTACGCCAACATACCACATCGGAGATGCTCATGTATAAGCTGTTTGGCAAGTAACGCAAGGTTTTCAAAAATTAATATCGCATGAACCAGAAAGAGTTATGATTTGAAATACATATCAGTCCAACGGAGAGATTTCAGTGTTTATTTTTTAAATATGGGTTATATAAATTTGATAAGTTTAAGGATTCGGCATAAGGCTTCATATAAATGGTCCTCCGTCGTGTTAAAATCAGACTCAATATTGCTTTGAACTGACGTAGTTCATGAACCAAACCAAAATTATGAGTTGCAATAAATATTATCCGAAAAGGGAGACTTCAGTGGTCGAGTGCATTTTAAAATGGCGGAGGGTCATTCTTTATGAAACCTTAACCCGACCCCTTAAACTTATCAAAGTTATGCAATCCATAACTCAAGATGAACATTGACGCCTAAATTTTCGATTGATATTTATCTCAAATAATAACTCCGTCTGGTTCATGAGATATTAATTTTTGGAAACGTGCTACATAGCAAACAAATGTACAGAGTTTTGAATAAGTAACACTAACTTTCCAAAAGAGAATATCTCATGAACCAATACGAATTATGAAATCTGATTAATATCAATCGAAAGAGGGTGAATCAACAACTATTTTCGTATTATATGGGTTGTCTAACCTCGGTAATGTAATATGGTCGAGACAAGGCTTCATGTAAAATGGCCCTTCATCATGTTAAAATGAAAGCCAATATTATTGCTTTGTACTGACGTAGTTCATGCACCGGTCCGAATTAAGAATTGCGATTGATACCAATCGGAAGGGGCAGTTTCAACGGTGATTTTCATGTATGAAAGTTGCCTACTATAAAAAAAACAAAACATGCAATCGACCCATTTTTTATGGACAATTATTTCACCCACATTAAATTTTCAAAGTTAGGCAACTCATACATGAAGATGACCGCAGGAGTCTCCCCTTTTGATTGATATTATTCTCAGTCCATAATTCGGACTGGTGTATGAACGAAAGATATTATTGTGTAGTGCATTTTAACATGGTGGAGGATCATTTTATTTGAAGCCTTGTTCCGACCGTATTACATTACCGAAGTTAGACAACTCATAAACGGAAATGATTGTTGATTTACCCTCTTTCGATGGATATTAATCGCATTTCATAATTCTTATTGGTTCATGAGATATTCCGCTTTGAAAACTTAGTGTTACTTAATCAACATCCTGTACATAAAATTTATATAATATTGAATTGATAATTATCTGTAGCTTATATAATAGGGATTCTCATGCAAGCATTAAAGTCTCATCCTTATTTATAGTCTTCTACGCCAAATAATTTAAATCGCACCACGCTTATTCGAGTACCCTCTGCCACCCGCGAATTTCAACTTTGTGTTGAGTTGAAAGGAGAACGCTGTATAAGAATAGAATGAAAGACGAAAAAGTAGCTCTGAGCTGCTTCTATAGTTTAAGCTTTCTTCTGCTACAGTTAACATGGGAGGTGTTAGACAGTCGTAGAACGTGCTTACATAAACCGAAGAAGACGTGTAAGGATAAGACTCAATAAGAGTCATAACGGTTATTCGAGAACCCCTGATGATTCCTGTCTTGCTGCGATGTTATGTGTTTAAATATAATAAATATTTATCCTCCAGCATAATGAACACCAACATAATCTCCGGTGGTTTCTTGTGGTGATTCTACAACATCATTAGCATTATCTTCGTCCAAATTCTTCTCAAATTCTTGGCACAACTCTTCAAACGTAGGCCTATCATTTAGTTCTTCTTCCCAGCATTTTAACATAATATCGTAACTGTTGATGTAATTTGCAAAATAGAAAACTGACAATCTTAGTGTAATTATTAATAACAAATATAAATTACATATAAATCACCGTCATATTAAATTACATTTTATAAGTTGCGAATTTGGGCAAGGGCATACGAAATCCATTGATCAACATTTCGACGAAATGCGGGTTGTATTCCAGTCCAGGATAAGGGCTGCTTCCCAATGAAAATATTTCCCACACTGTAATTCCATACGCCCATATGTCTGATGCAGTTGAAAACGAACAACGTTTCAATGCTTCAATTGAAAGCCATTTCCAAGGTAATGGTGTCTTGTGAAGAAAAAGTAAAAATTATGTACATCAATATTAGTGTTTTTACGATTCAAACAAAAATAATGCAAAGTACATTTTAAGAAATTACATTTTTATTTCTGACATATTCCGGGCATTCGTATAATTTCTTAGCAAGACCAAAATCAGACAATTTTACTGTCAATTGACCGTCCAGTAATACATTTCTAGCTGCTAAATCTCCATGAATAACTTTCAGGCTGGCAATGTGATTCATGCCTTTGGTTATTTGATAACTCCAGTTAATTAAATCCATTGTACATATTTTTCTTTCCTCATAATTATTTTCAGATGATGCCCTGCTAAAAGTAAGAATATTATATGATTAGCTACTGAGTATTGAGCATTGTAAACAAATTAATTTCAAAACTTGAGAAAAGTAACCAAACAATCTTGAAAAAGGACATACAGAGATTTATTATTTTTCAATTGTCCCCTAGAGACTTGGTTTACGAAATTCTTAGAATTCTTTTGTAAATAACTCAATAGATCACCATTATAGCAGTTCTCCATCACAACCAATAATTCATCTAATTTAACAAATCAGAATATTACAATAATTTGAAAATGTCTTTTTTAGAGATAAAAATATAATTATTCTAAAACTCCAGTTACTTTTTGTAGAAACGTACTATTTATTAAATTTCTAGTGCATGCTCCGATTATTTGAACAATATTTTCATGCGGGGGTATGTACAACATTACTTTCAGTTCTGCCATTGCACTTCGTATACTATCAGCAGATGACAATGATTTTACAGTTTTAACGGCAACGTTTATTTCTTCCCCATCTCTCACTAGAATTGCTTTGAATATAATTCCAAATGTTCCGCTACCAAGAATTGTCCCAAAATCTAAAATTATATAAACAAACAAATTTTTGATAAGTCAGAGTGCATCGAGTTTAAAAATCGTATATTTAAATTGGATGTATATATCAGAGACATGAAAATTGAGCATGAAAAAGTTTCACACCATAAAATAAGGCAAAAATATTTGTCAATCGTTACCAATGTTGATGTCTGCCATGTTAATTTCATTTGATTGATCATAAGAAGAATTCTGAGCATTTTCCTCCGCGTCAGCATCTTGAGATAATAAATCTGGTCTTCCATTGAAAAAATAGTCCATTTCTGTTTCTTTTAAGCGTTTTATAAATTCCTTTTGTCGCTTCATCCGACGTTTAGCCAAAAGCGCAAACACGATAAAGACAACGCTTATCAATATCAACGACATAGCCAATCCGATCGTTAAATTCCTATTCTGGTGAGAGGAGTCGTTATTTGATTGTGCTGCTATACAAAATGAATAACAAACGCATAACATAATTTAACTAGTGAGTAGTATATTTGTAATTGTTCAAATGACGTGAATTACCTTCCACTTTGATAACCAGCGAATTTGTTCTCAAGATCGACGAAAAGTTGGAAGTATCTTGCACTGTTCTTGCTACGAAAACAAAAATACAATAATGCCTAAGTATATTTTACCCGTCATGTACAAATAAAGTATTATATCATCCGTTGCATGCCAATAATACTGGTAAAAGTAAAAGCGGTAAAAGTTGATAAAATAATATTTTTACAGTATTTGGTAAAGACAATTTTAAATATAAGTAATTGAAGATTGAGTTACCTTGATCCCAAACTGCTGGAGACATTGAAGCATACTGATAATTTACGCAACTAATTCCGTTGATTTCAATTGAGTGTAAACGTACTTTAGAAAAAAATATCATTACCCCGTTTTTAGAAGTTGAATTAGACTCCATTATGTATTCTGAAAAAATTAAAATAAATATCAAATTTTTATTTGAATTTCAATTAAAACATCAAAATGATTGTAGCCATTGTTAAAAAATAACTAATCAACCAGCATTAGAAGGTACGGTTACGTACGTTGTGTTTGTACATGTATTTGCGCGTTATGAGTTACTTTCTTAAAAACTTGTTTAATAATTTGCTGTTTCAAAATTATGTTTCTAATTACCCTGGAAAACCGTATCTATCAGCGACTTACCTTTGGAAACAATTTTATGGGTACCATCAATATATTGGAATTCCAAATGAGGATGAGTAATCATTATCATTATTGGAGTGACGCACAGAACATTCACAGTCCCGTTCAAAAGCGTATTGTTGATATCTGTCCCAATAAAAATATTGTCCGGTGTTGTTTGGACATTTTTTCCCTTGAAGCTGTCTATGAAGATATCTATAATATGGGCATCAGAAATAAAATAATGTAATAGAGTAATATTCGAATATTCATGAAATTTCGCAAAATTACCCAAATGTAATTGCAAAAAGGTGTCGCGATCTCCAGCAACCTTAACGTAAATAAAATTTACGATTTCCATTGCAAACCCTGTATATCTTATCATTCCAGTTTTACAAGTTGATATAGGGAAAGTAAGAAGGTCTTCAGCAAACGTTGGAGTTACTTTGTACTCCTAAAACAATTTTAAATCCATTCCATTAAGATAAATTTTGAATACCTCAAATGCTACAAATGAAATAACTAAAAGTGTTTTTAAACAATTATATAGTCACTCACAGTATTGTTTCTGTAAAGAAGGTAAGACTTCATTTGACACTCAATGAATGTTTGACAAGGAACGAAAAATACCGAGGGATCATTTGAGACAGACGCAGTGTAAATTACAAAGAAATAATCTACTGAACAAAATGCTACAAGGTGATTTTCAACTCGGTCGACAAGAGTTGCATTTTGGCCGTCTTCTACGTCATAGTGCGGTGATGTGTGAGAAGAACGCAATACATTTCGATGCATTCCTTCAAAGTATGGTATATCTAAGTATAAATTATATTTTAGTGTAAATATATCCGCGATTTTCGAAGTCGCATACATAAATTGATTTCAGGGGAAGGGGTACCAAACACATTCAAGATTCAAGAAACAGTTAAATTTCAAAAAAACGCATCGAATACCAGTATCAAAAATTTTTAGTGTAGAAAAGTGACACTTACAGAAAGTCAATTTCCACTCATGAATTGTAGTTTTATTTTCTTTGTCGATGCACGAAATGGTTGTAGTGCCGTCCTTCCAACATCTTCCTTTAGTGTAGTAGTGCGGACAGTTAGGATACTTTGGAATGTCTGGTATTAAAATATCTACTTCAAAGGAATATTTCAAATAGTAATCTTTGGTTATTTTATTCGCAGTTCTGGTTGTATAGTCGAAAGGATACGTTGTTTGAATGATAATTTCAGAGACAGAGGAACAACTGAAAGTAAACGAGTCTCCCTTTTGAACATATAGTGTTGCATGACTATCAGGAGGACTGAAAGATACATCTAAAATATATTTACAAAGCTTTTGTTAATTTTTTAATTCTGCATAATTTTTAGGTATACAGATATTTAGGTATTTTTGGGTGTTGTTTAATGGATCCTTAAATAAAAGAATTTTGCCATGAAAAAGTGAGGAATCGTCCTTACTGAATTAATACATAAAAGCACGGAGAAAAAAGGACAACGTCCTTAGATTCATAATGTTGTAACTCTATGTAAGCCTCTATGTCTTGTACGATGTTGTCTTTGTATGAAATTCATATGCGACATACAAATTGCTTGACAAAGGTTATCCAGTATTTTTATTTGGAGTGACTGATAAAGCAAAAAAAATTCACCCAACTGGAATGATGCTTAGCACTGCTGAAACAGCATCAGATTTTGAGTTTGAGTTTAAATCATTGAAACAAGGAATCGAGTCGTTGAGCCCCAAAGTAAATGAACCCAGCAGCAAAAATCTGCTATTAGGCCAGAAAAGGAAACGTCGAAGGGCCAAGGGTTCTACTAAAGCCTTGCTAATTGACTAAATATAAAATTTTCGTGTATAATTTCTAATAATTTTTTTAATGCAACGTTATTAAGGTATTGATAATTGATAAAATGTAAACAAATTTAATTTTGCACAAAAATAAATGACAACGCTTGCAACGTTAATATTTTAAACTAATCTAAGGACGATTTCAGCAGTTCAGAGAAATCTATGGCAAAATTCTTTTTACGTTTAAGGACCCATTATTAAGGATAATTACTTTATTTTAAGGACGCAATAATAATAAGTCGTATTTTTTTACTTTTGGTTGGAAGTAAGTTCATAAGAACAAATTCATTGACATTTTCTTTAATCGTGCATTTAATTTGCAGTCCATCAGGCAATTCTATTGCATCATCGTCATTTGATATCTCTTTCATGGAAAGATATGGGTAATATACTGAGTTAGTCTCTTCCGGTGCAACCAGTTCATAGCATTCAATAGTTTCATTAGCAGTTATCCAACCACTCTGTAAATTGGCGTAATCAAATTACAGGATCAATTCAGGAACAAAATTGAAAAGAAACCATGCTTCAAATTGTTCAATTAACATTTTATAACCATATTTTTTTACCAAATCAATACTTTTAATAGTGTTTAATATAATAATTTCATAAATTTTCATATGTGCATGCATGGTCAAATAACTTAAAATACCATTTAAAAATATTAAATCAATATAGTAAAAAAAATAAAATCGGTTTTCTTTTCCTGAAAGTTTAATAATAATAAAACATTATAATTACCTGTTCATTTCCTGGAAGTCCTTGTCGGTACTGGACTGTGACATTGGTTGGGTAGTTTGTCCGACAGGGAAGAGCCATTGGGTAACCATATTCACATAAATAGTGGTCGTAACCACCCATTTCTACAATATCCGTCTGAACTGTAATATTTTCTCCACCGTTAAGAAATTGAACTTCATTTTCACCATCTGTTGAGTAGATAGGTATTTAAAATGATTTACAAAATATTTAAGTGTAATTCAGTAGATTTAAATTTTAAAACATCACTTACAGCTAAATACCAAAGTCAAATTACAAAAGTCAAATACCTTTTGGACCTCCATAGATGTTATACCAATTATGTTCAGTACTGTCAATATTTTGATCAAGTCCCCTACATTGAAATGCTCCACCAATATTATTTCCAGAATTTTCAAATACGAGACTGGTTGTGTAACAAAAAGAGACGGTTTTGTTCTCTCTGAGGGTCACAGGTGGATTTATCGTTTCGGATAAAAATGTAATTCTTACAGCTTGGTAATCCTAATGGGTTAAAAGGAGTTTTACATTAAAATGTTTATTTTATTTTAGTTAATGGATTTTTATATAATTTACATTAGCCAAGATAATTTTCCATGTAACAGGATCAAAACCGTTACAGTTTATATAATGTATTCTTTTAGAGTTATTTGTCAGAATATAAGTAGAGTTTAGATTTTCATGCTTCATCCATCCACTGGAGAATTCAACAAAAACGTCGGAGACATCAGCACTCTGTATATAACTTTCACAGTTTAGAGCTTTGTTTATTGAGATTTGACACAGTCCTATTATAACTAGTACATGCACTTGTATTTTTAATGATGAAAGTATTTTCATTTTGGTTGAACTAATATTTCTTGGTAAGCTCTCACAAAATCTTAAAATAAAAATGTATTGTACATTATTATATGTACCTAGATTAAATTATTGTGCGCAGAGTATTATTTAACAAGCACAGTGTGTAAGGAAAATATACTTGAACTGCGATTATAATTAGCTGACTGTAATAATTTCTAATAAACTTCCTTATACAAGTACAACGTAATAATCAGCAAAAATTTTCCGGTTTAACTGGAATTCTCAGTACATCCAAGCCTTCTGGGCTGTGGTATGGTGGAGTGATAGCATGGTTGTATCAGTGTTAATAAACCATACGTGTTGTTTTTAAAATCTTTTTAAGCTCGTCTTATTAAACCACATAATATGTTTGAGAATCAATAATCACATCAATACATCGTAAGGTTTGCACTATACATTCTACAATTCTAAATTAAGAAATTAGTCAGAAATGTAATGCCATATGAAATAAATGAGAATTAAAAACTTGAACAAAATAACTCCACCGCACCGCAGAGATAAGATGTATTACGACGAAGGTGGAAAATTATAAAAAAACAACTACTGTATCACTTTGTAGGTATTGCGTTACAATAGGCATCAATGACAAGGTAAGTATAATAATGTATTCCTCGTCAAAATTCTAAGAGAAATAACTTCCGATAATAATAAAATTGAATAAACTCCCAAATACACGAAGAACAAATAAAAGTTTGCAGATAAAATGTTTTTAAGGAATAATAGGCGAATGTAACACTTGGAGTGTACTGAGCTGAATGAAAACCAATTTTCAGTTAAAGTTATAACAACATAGAAATACAAATAATAACTCATCTTGCATGTTTGATACATTGCAGTGATTGGCAAATATTTAACCAAACGAACCGTTGACAAAATCAACAGAAACAAACAAACTCACAATCAGTCTAACAATATTGAAAAACAGCAAAAGTTACAATCAAAATATGTTTGTCAGTGGTTACTACATTGTTAGCATTATCAATATTAGTATTATTAGCATTTAAATTAGACAAAATATGGGATATCTATACAGTGTCCCGTTTGACACATGCAAATATTAATACAAAGGCGATACTTTCACAATAATCATGCCGTGTATAACATAGTATTCAAACATCGGACGCCAGCCAGTTTATGAAATCATAGGACCGTTATCATCGTTTAACCCATACAACATATTATACTATTATGATGTCATGAAAATTTTATGTATATTGTACAACTATTAAAGCTTTCTTCCATTTTCCAATGTGCCGATATTGCTATGCGCCATGACGACCGTTTATTCCTATGATTACTCTGAATAGCTAAACAACACATCTCTTCCTATATATAACTCTTGTTAAAATACATTAAGCCTGAAATTTTATAAGTTGTTCGGTTTACGAACAGTAATTTTTCTTATCTTTACGAGTAAATTTAACATTCAAGCTGGTAATTATAATATTTAATGCTAAACCTCAGTAATGGCATTCCTTAATCCCTAATGTTAGAAATTGCTAATTATAGCTAAACATCAACTAATCCGGTGCATTGTTTTTATTAGTATTCATAACGAACTCAGAAAACAAGTTCGTTCGTCTTTCTATGTTTGCTACGTAATCAAAACTACAAAACACTAACATTTGAATTTGACATTGTTTACACGCAGGGATGTAAAATTGTCGGTAGTTCGGTAGAAATGCTACCGTGTAAACTTGATAAAATTAGCCCCACCTCCTACGGGGGCGGGGCTCCCCCATGCAAATTCGGATTTTGCCCCGCCCATTCATGATGAGGGACTTTCCCAGGGAAATGTTTGTATAACTTTTGTATTCACTTTAAATGAGTTGTAATGGCACAGGGGCACTTAATATTAAAATTTAATTACAAGTGTAGACTTCCTTTTATTAAGGTATTTTCCTTAAGTATCGTACTATTAACAAAGCTTATACAATTAGTGTTATTTTACTGAAACAAAAAGACTTACGTTTTAAGCTTAAAAGGTTTTACTTCATAATTTAATGTTTCAGTAAAAAAACAATGTCCAGTTGATTGAAATTGAAAATTTTGCCCCTCCCCCGCTGGGGGCGAGGCTTCCCCAGGGAAATCCGGGTTTTGCCCTGCCCCCACAAGGGGCGCCGGCGAGGCTTTCATAGGGAAATCATAGAATTTACCCCGCCCCCTGAGATGGCGGGGCTCGCGCTAACGCTCAAATTTTAAAAATTTCATCCCTGCGAGACATGATGTCATGAAAATTCTATGTATTTAGCGGAATGACCTTTTATTTTATAACCTTACTATTTCCGTTTTCCGATGTGTCCATAGTGCAATGTACCACGACGACCTTTTATTCCTAGAGTTATTCTATATAGCTATACACACAACATATTTCTTACTATATATACTTAACTCTCATTCAAATGAATTAGGCGTGAAAGTTTATAAGACCAATTTAGAAGTGGGATAAATGTCAAATGGAGATGAAGAGCTCAAGCTCAGAACTTTGGCATTCTCTTGGAAAACCCTGGCTTGAGGCTGGATGGCTGGCTTGGCTGAACATGAGATTTAGCAACGAATAGTAGGAGCTCGAGAGTGTTCATTTTCTCATGTGAAAATGACGGGAGCAGGTCAAATTGCATTTGCAGATTCTTTTTGCCGGTGAAGGCGTGTCGTTGACCCCACCTATCCTAGTGCATCTAATAATCACAAACGGCTAACAGTTTCAAAAGATTGAATATTTTCATACTTTACCATATGTCCTCATACTTTAATGTTGTGATAAGCTCCTCTTACTACCTATTAATAAAATTTTCGATTTCTCATTAGTAACTTTATTAATAATTAAACATTATTAATTTTTTCAATTTTATGGTAATCAAACCACTTGTGATTTTCCCCAATGGTTTTTAGCATCTCATGTTTATGCTTTCAAATTTCACCTGGACAGCATTATTGACCACACAGTGTGTTTTTATTCAGTGATCTATGAGCGTTGATGCTGGAGTCATTTTATAAAATATTTTTAGCACAACCCTTCACAATGAATGGGTACGTCATAAATTACTTTGCATTCCATGTGTTATGAACTCACATCAGTGAGTTTAACATAAATCACACTCACAGTATACAAAACGCGCTGTACTTTTAGTCGCATTGAAATGTAAATTATACTTACATAATACTTATTAACATTGTTTTAATTTTTTAGAAATGTGTAAAACGTAAAAAAATAACTTTAGGAAGGACCAAAATGTGTAAGAGTATTTTCTACGGAAATATAGAAACTCCAAACGTAGGGCGCATATCTGTAATCATAACAATGGGAAGTATAAGAAAATGCAGTGATTGTGTCTACCGTCGTATGCAACTGTATAAGATGTACGAATTGAATATCTTTTAACTTGTCTTATATTAATATTCTCTACAGTTACCATTGCACTATGGCATATTGCATATTGCATATGGCATATTGCATATGGCATATTGCATATGGCATATTGCATATTGCATATGGCATATTGCATATTGCACCATGACCGTACTAAGTAAATGTCTTCAGAGGGCATCAACCAATATCGTTTTTTATATATGAAACGCAAAATAATCATGAAAATTTAAGTCAAAACAAAACTAAAATGTAAAATTTTGCGATGATGAAAAACTCGTGCAATTTTAATATTATGTATAATAATCCCATTGCTTGGCATGACTGTACAAAAACCCGTCAATATTTTTATTTTGTGTGCAGTATATAAAGTTGATCAAAATAGAGGGAAGACAAATATACCTAAGCACCAAATATATACAAATATATAATAAGATTACCACATCTCCAACGTGTATATATAGGCGACAAGTTATAAATAAATTTTCTAAATAAAAATCGCGTTAATATTTATTGCATCTTAAACCGATGTGAATACGCCTATTCATTTCATAAAATGTAATTCATATTTTGTTTTTATTGTTTAATTATAATAAACTGAAAACAGCTAGGTGTAGAATTGAACAATGCTATTAAGCGCTGCTATGATGAAATCCATACCGAAGTATCGATTTGCTCTACTTACACAGATGCGTGCACATCAGTATTCCACTAGGACAGAAAGTTTTCATCTCTTCAAAGGAAGAGCTATACAGAAATAGACTACGTAAGAACAAACTTAAGGAGGCTGCCAACATATAATATAGAGTACGTACCTGTAGGTACGTGTGTGTACACTCACAGCATACCAAAACACAACACACTCTACATTGACAAGATCTGAAGAACATAATATCATCTTATTGCCACCACAGTTCACAATTCGATCTCGCACTATACAATAACACCTACACACAAAATAAACTCTTCTTCTTTAGTAGAAGAAAATTTTCTTTTGTGGTTGCCACTTAAAATAATAATTGTTAAGTGGAAATATCAATATAAATACCTTCAGAAATTGCACATACAGTTACTCCTTTAAATTAAGCATAATGTCCTAAAACACTGAAATATTAAATTTAAGTTAGTCAGTGAAAATATACAGTGTGTCATAAAATAAACATACATTTATTCACAGTATATCAAACTGTGCAATTTTGTATCCTATTTTGAAATTGCACCAGGTACAGTTTAGTTATTTTAACATAACTATTCCTATAATAGCTAGTGCAATCTTTTACTGATACTTACAATAAAGTTGAGAAACCGTTTGTCTATGTATTAGAGACAACAGGTAAAATGTCATCATCATAACAATGTACAACACTGTACATACTATCTAACCATAATTAATCCGTTTCAAGTTTTGCTAAATTCCTATGAACAAGTTTTGAAGTACAAAGTATCAGACTTGACTATGAAGCACAGTACAATATCCAAAGCCTTTGCTACTATTGATTTGGTAAGTAAAAACTTAAAAACGCTAAAATATTGAAAGCATATAAAATTAAAAAAAAATAAAATTCTAAGCCATTAATAAACAAGTAAAAGAATTAAAAAAAACTATAATATGAAAAATCAGTATTAAAACGAGTGAATTATTAAAAATAAATACAAAGACTAAGCAATTTATAAGCAAAAGATATATTTATTAAGTCCAGTGCATAACATTTGAGTAGGTATATAAATTTATATTGTACAATTTTGCATGGTTGATTATTGTAATAACATTCGATACAGAGGTCAGAGATTTTGATAGAAAATAATCACACTGTTAAAATTATTTGCAGATTTTGTCGCTTTTATATCTGGTTGGAATAGCTGTCGTTGGAGGAATATTTATTTTCATGGGGTACGTGCTAACGGGAGGACGCGTGGACAGCGGTGACATTGGTTGGCAACTCCGTGAGTTAAAAACCAAAACAAACTTCTTTTCAAAATAAATCTCTAAATCATTTTAGAAGATCAGAGTCAGTCATTGGTCACTTTGCAATATGTAATGCTACTTAATAAATAACATGGAGAAATCGAACATTTTCATTACAGATGTATTTTCAGCAATTTTAACAATTGTACTCTGTTTCTTCGCTTTCTGTGCTTATGGAGACTGGAGAATAATAAAATCAACCGTCAGCGAAGTGGTAATTACATTATCAGTACCTAATATGCCAATAAATATAATTGCCAACTACGTATGGGTGGATTCATACTGTATTCCTTAATTCTGAGTGGAAATTAATTTTTTTTTATACATTTTTAGGAACAAGATGTAAAATCCGCAATCCGTGCTTGTCGAAGGTGGTTGATATTGTCATGGATTGTATTAACCGTCGGATTTCTAATAATAATTGCTATCTTGTATGGAAAACTAACAAACTCTGATTATTTAGTCTTCGAAAATAGTGCATTGCTTTTAGTTTGTGTTTTTGTTGCGCAACGTGGTTTGGGCATGATTTTTGTTAATAATTTTAAACGTGAAAGACAAGGTACATTTTTAGTTATTACAGCCGATCCAATAATACTACGTGCTCCCATTATAGAAAAACAAATATGATACAAAAAACGAACATTTCCTATTACGGGGATTCTCAAATCCTCAGTCAGTATTCCAATTGCTGTATCTGTGTACAAAAAATTCTCATATATATGCGGGTAAATATTCAAAACAGTAACAAAAATCATGTCATTGTAATAATCTATTTTATTTGTATATTTACTAAAGCACTTAATATCAGTCAAAATATTACTGTTGTACATTGGTTTTTATTACTTTAGTAAAAAAGCGCTATTTAATTAAAGTTGTATTAAGTCCTTAGTATATAGGCTTATTATTAATAAACTGTACTTTCAACTTTTATATCATTACCTACATAAAAATTGTAAAAATTGATACAAAGTACAAGTTTTTAATGATATTACCATATAGTGTAAATTTGAAATGTAAATTGATACAAAATGTTTTAAAATCAAAATTGAAAGAAAAATTTAATCTTATGTTTTAATATTTTAATTTTATCCAGATCACTAGTTTAATCATAGCTTTATAAGCCGTTTTACAAATATGTTTCTTTAAATTTATATTTAGAATATTATAATTTTTCTGCTAGAAACCCGCAATAAAGATAACCATTCTGGAAAAAAAATTTGAACAAACTCGAAATATTTATTTCCACAATTTTTTCTAACGTAAATTAAATTAAAACTTATTTTGGTGATCTTGCAAACGATATTCTTTTTAACAATTGTAGTTGATCGGTTTCAAAAAACTACAACATTCCATAGAAATTGATTTGTGGTTTGGGAGTTGTGAATTCAACATTTGCAAAAAATTAGACCATATTCACCTTTCAATATTATTTACAAATACTTTTACTACTTCAATCAATACGAAGATTAATAAAGTTCATTTTTTTTGAAAATACTATACAAGTTCTTCCAGTTAAAAATTTTTAAATCTTAATTCACTATATCTAAAGTAATTACGCTAAATGATATTATTTAACATGTTTAGCAAGTAATAAGTAGAGGAAGTATCCGAGTTGTATTTATATTATTTTTACTTATATGCGATTAACTACAGAAGGGATTCTGTAGTCAATCGCATATAAGTAAATATAATATAGTGTACAGTGTACATGCGTCCATATCACACACCAAACTTAAATATCAAACAAAGTCAAGAGATATTATATTTCTTGATTTGCTGAACAAGGAAGTAATTAAATAATTTTACATTTCTCCAGCAGTGGTATATTTATGGGGGGAGTTTAAGGGAATGAAGCCCAACTTTACAATTTTTGAAATTTATAAATCAGGTTTCTCCGAAAATCCCAAAAAGAGGTTATTTTTGCCGTAAAAATGCAAAAAAAAACCTCAAATATTTTAACGCTACACGCGATACATATTTTTGTAAATACCATTGATTTTGAACTAAAATTGCCCAAATTTGAGCGAAATTTGTTCATTTTTTTCGCACTACGCGTGAATTTAATACATTTCATAATTGTTTTGGCTCCTAATTTACTAACAAATTTACGCCAAAGTTCTCCAGTAAACACAAAAATGAATCCTGGCTAGGAACTCTACTTATTATGTTTCTAACCGTGTACACCTACAATATTTATATACACGTGTACATACAAGTGTATTATATGACTGGAGAAAAATGCATTTCTGCTGATGTGGAAGTGGATGAAATGTAACGTTATGTTTTACAATGACACGTCACCTAGTCATTTCTTCATCTTTATATTATACGGACTCGTGAGTCCATAATCTCATTTGCAATTCCTTTTATATCCGGTTTTCATATCTGGCCTGTAGTATTATATTTGATAGTGTATACTCGATAATTTTCGAGCTGAGCCGGATTTTTTACACACGTTTTCGAGTTCGAGCCGAGTTAGAGCCACGCATTAGTAAGTCGGAGCGTTGATACCCAAATTAAGTAATTTTTGGTAAAAATATGATACCTTAAACTAGATATTAGATGAATAACTACAATAAAATATTTTATTCCAGTTCAGATTCAATTTAAAGGATTTTTGCTTATTATTTCGAGTTCGAGCCGAGCCTTATTTTGCCAATGAAAACGAGTTCGAGCCGAGTTCGAGACGGAAATTTTCGAGCCTAGTTCGAACCGAGCCTGAAAAAATGTGTGCGTTGCCACCTCTAGTGTATACTGTGAAATGAGTTGTATGATATAAATATGTGCAGGCGATTAGGAAGGAAACTATTTTGACTGACACTGTTGTGACTAAAACAAATAGGATATTATTATACTATAAATCATTCATTTTTGTTTTAACCCGTCCTTTACTCTACCTACTACATTTGTAGTTTCTCAACTTTGGTTTAAAATTAATTCATGTTCCCTGTCACCAGGTAACTTGGGATTTTCAGTAGCTGTCCCAGAACTATCCAGTTATCGTTTACCGCTTATTTGAAGTCTGTAAACAAAAATTGGAATTTTTTAAAATTCAAAATCGGGAAAAAAATATTGTCTCCAATGTATTAAGAAACTGTCTACATTTGTAGTCAGACCTGTCTATATTTGTAGTCAGACCTGTCTATATTTGTAGACAGGCTCTTAATACATTATACTACAAATGTAGTCGGCTGGGTATGAAAACATGACTCAACTAGTTGAGTAAAGGACGGGTTAAACAAAATATAATTGTTGACAAAGAAGTAATCAATATTCAAAATGGACAGCAAATCAGCCTTGAGTTAAAATTTACAGAAATTCATTAAAATTGTAACTACTTGAAAATTTACATTTTGTACGTACCGATTGCTTTTAAAGAATCAAATTATTTCCAAAGAAACCACAAAAACTTTCCTACAAAAAAAAATTATAACTGTTTGTAACATTACAAAAATAAGACTTAGCTGATAATAAGTAACTATAGTATAAATAGATTATTTTATGCTGATTTAGTTGAAAATATAGGTGTCTGTCATTACGAGTCATCAAAACCCATCATGCGTCATATGTTCGTGTGTTAGAGTCTTGCTAGTAGAACAATAAGAAAGTGGATAGTAGCTGAAAAGTGGAAGAGCAACGGAGGTATACATTTCATCGAGCTCCAAAGTTTCTTCACAAACCACCAAACTGGTCCTATTACATGCATCATTAGGGATTTCATTCCTGCTTACAACAGAGTACGCACGAAGCGCAATAGATTTTTCGATAACCCCCCTTAGATTTCTTAATACAAGCTGCGTTAAGGGTTCATCACCACTTTCACCAGAGCAATGATCGAGCGATATGAATTTTTCAACAACCCCCAAATTTTTTTATTACAAACCACATCAAAAGTTTTTTTTCAACTATCAAAGCAGCACTCATCGAGCGAAATAGATAATTTAACAACCACCCAAATCTTTTATTACAAGCCATGTCAAGGGTTGCTCACAACTATCAGCAGAGTATCCTTGGAGAGATATAGTTTCTTGAATACCACCCGTAACTGATTTTAGTACATGCAGCATTAGGATGTGCATACTTACAAATAGTAAAGTATTCATTGTGAGCTTATAAAATATTCAACCAACCCCGAATTTATTTTAATATAGGCCAAGTTAAAGGTTCATCACCACTGGCTATGGGGTGAGAATAAAAGAACACTGATTCTACTTCCGAGTTCTATTATCCCATTGAATAACTCCTTGCCGCTTTTGCTAAGACAGTGGATAGTAGCTGAAAAGTGGGAGAGCAACGGAGGTATACATTTCATCGAGCTCCAAAATTTCTTCACTAACCACCAAACTGGTCCTATTACATGCATCATTAAAGATTTCATTCCTGCTTACAACAGAGTAAGCACGAAGCGCAATAGATTTTTCAAAACCCCCCTTAAATTTCTTAATACAAGCTGCGTTAAGGGTTCATCACCACTTTCACCAGAGCATTGATCGAGCGATATGAATTTTTCAACAACCCCCCAAATTTTTTTATTACAAACCACATCAAAAGTTTTTTTCAACTATCAAAGCAGCACTCATCGAGCGAAATAGATAATTTAACAACCCCTCAAATCTTTTATTACAAGCCATGTCAAGGGTTGCTCACAACTATCAGCAGAGTATCCTTGGAGAGATATAGTTTCTT
>JAQFYB010001316.1:0-34229 GCA_034694085.1 Pogonognathellus longicornis | reverse complement strand
ACAAATTTTAATATACTACACCCGAGCCTTTTACTTACAAATACTAGTATACTGCACATATATAAAAGTAATGGTGTGTATTAGACATTAGACTATTAGACATTTTAGTTTCTGCATAACTATCCACTATATAAAATATATTATAGAGCTTCTGTGTGATATAAAAGAGAGACAGGGTATGAGGGAAGAAATAAATAATACTAGGGCTATGACAGCAGTGCAGAGGGGTGATTCGTAATAGCAGTGAGTGCAAGAAAGGAATTCATATTCACAAAAGACGAATTCGTCACCATCGTGAAACCGGAAGTGTTACGGTGGGTCGGGCTGAAGTGAGTCCCGTCGCTCACTCTCTGAATGTCGAGTCGACATCGACGCAACTTGGAAATGAGACGACAGAAAAATGATGACCTCAGCCAGCGTAGCTTTTGAGTATAGAGAAAACTTACATACCCCTCCCACCATTAGAATCCCTTAGTTATCGAATATAGCAAAATGCATTAAATGCCAAGAAATAATTTTGTGTTTGAAAAAATTAGGTAACCGTTTTATCAATTTTCCGATTTATGCATGTATTGCATAACATGTAGATACTTTTTGAATAATAGATGATTATTTTACGTATAAATATGACAGATTTCCTATGGATTGGTTCGGTAAAAAGACTTAATTTTAATTTCAAAATGTACAGAGTGCAGAGTTTTACACATTGAAACACTTTCGAACAAAAATTTAATGTGTATACCTACTCTGTCTCTCGCTGCATACATTATAACTGATCACGTTTTTATTCGACAACAAAGAGAAAGTCAAGAAATGCAACGTAATGTTGAATGGGCCTACTAGCAAATATAAATGTGTATATTATTTGCAGTCTATGAATGTGTTTGTAGTATGTAGGTAGAGGTAGCTATTTAGCTATACACAATACTTGCGACCTAAGTAAGCCCAAGCATTAATGTAGTGATTTCATGCGGAGATGTCACAGATAGATAGGACACATCAAACTTGAACAGAAAACCTACAGACACATCCCACTGACTAAAGCACAACAGCCATCTCACACAAATATTACACCACAGAGTTGCCTTTACTGTCAACTCGGAATATAAGTGAATATTTCTGAGCTGTGCAACTTGACGTATCTTCTTATATCTTCAACTATTAAACTAACGTCCTATCGTCCCTTCCTTTGCATTTCGGGGCCATTATTGCATTGTGAGCCAATCGTACTGCAATAGTTCACAGAGAAGAGATGTACAGATATGACACTCGCTCATTTTTGTGACTTATCTCTTTCATCGACATTGCATTGCTTGTATGTTCAAGTTAAAGCTGTAATGTAGTAGTAATGGTAAAACATGAAGAGTGTATATACACACGTACAATATACAAGCTATAGTGTAAGTACCTACATTAGATTGGACTAATACTTTGTGGAAATACTATTATAAATAGATAATCAGTATCACATCTACTAAAACAAGTTCTTTTGCAAAGAGATAGATTCTTCAATTCTTAAAAATGTCAAATAAAATTATAATTTTCTTCATACTCATCTGTTATGATGGATTAATATGTTTATTTTACATTTTTCAAAAATCGACGGAGTTTAATTTGTACTTTTGCATTTGTTCAGTTTTGAATAAACAATGATATAAAATACACACAGGTAATATTAACTTAACATGATTCAGATCGGTATATATAATTATCACAGTCAGTAGCATCGTCAAATTTTTGTAGTGCACAATAGCAGTAACCCACTAGAAGATATACAGAATAGCTTCTATGTATTTTACTGATAAAATTGATAATAAAATTGTAACATTTTTTGAAGCGATTTGTGAATTAATGATATTTCTACAGTGCCTCGTTTATAAAGCTTTTCAATGAAAAGTAAGAAAATATTTTGATGAATTGCTAAAATGATTCTATTTTGCATACTAACATTACATACCTAGATAGATACAGGTAGGTGTATTAAAATTTCAGTATACAAACTGAGGAGGTATAAAAAAAGCTGAATGTGAGTTGCATTTATTTTTGTAGTTTTGCTTATAGTAGCATAGCTCTGTAGGTACACCTGACTGTGTGTGTTTGAATACTATTTTCGCATTACCACCACCACACGGTCTCTGACATTTCAAAATTTTCTTGATGGCTATATAAATAGTATCTTGAACTATGTGGTTGCGTTGCAGTTGGCTGGTTTTCTTCGCATAACAGGACAGACTTATCTTTTCCTTAGAAATAGTGAGATGTATAAAGACTACATAATATTACACGTTGAAATGGTAGTTTTGTCTTATTATTACTAAATGAGTGTTGTATGAAGTGAACTATAAGGAAAGAGCCAGTGTTAAAGCAACGAAGGAAAGAATGACTGAGGCTGAACTGAAAACTGAAGAGACGACGAGTAGGAGGTAAACGTCAAAGTCAAAAGGAAGCAACATTCCTTATCTCACAATTTTCAAGTTAGAAACTCATCATCATTCTCATTCTTCTCCTCCTACTTACACTCATAGGTCTGTCGAGGAGTTGAAACTATCCTTGTATTTATATTTATATTTACTGTACATATACAGACAAGACATACCTACCTACACATTCTATCTACACACTACATAATACACAAAATACATCTACTAATATTATTATAGTACTTTAAACTTCAGTCAAGATACGCATACTAGGAATACATAGAGATAGAATATAAAGACGTATAGAGTGTATGTGTATAAAAGTGTAATGTTTAAGGGATGTAGTAATGTTGTACTATTAGGAAATTATAAGACTAAGTCTGTGTACAAACACAAGTATTTTATGTGTAGAGAGATAGGCCACTCACTCACTCATCTAGACTCATCTTCACATCACATCAGCACACCACAGCACCGTCCGTTGATAGCAGTCCATCCAAGTCGAATGTCTTGTTTTGTGTGTTCTTTGAGTTGCATCACATCATTGTGGTTTGACTTGACTTTTATTGGTAGGTACACCACTAACTACTTGTTCTATTAGTAAATGCTATCTCATAGTTTAAAAGATAAGAGAGAGAAGTGAACATCAGAGCTGAAAGACTGACGAGTCATGTCATGCTGGCTAAGTTTGCTTTTGCCATTACTACAAAACTACACAACTACGGCACAACCATTTCGTAGTACATCGCAGTCTTCTTCTCCTACTAAACTACACCATTTCTTTGCAGCTTCTTTCGGACTCACAATATTCTCAGTTCTGAATTTAAGTCAAGTCACTTATCCTTATACTATTATATACGTGCACAGACACATAGCATAGTCAAGTGTGTAATTATAGTCTGTACGTATTTTAATTGAAGGAAAGACACTTCTTTACCTTATAAGATAGTAAATACATGTCTAAAGTCTACATACAATATGCTCTGTAAACCAAAATATAAATACATACTAAGGTATACTATACGTAGGAAGAGCTGTGTAAAAATGTTCTTAGCAAATTAAGAAAAAGGGTAAAAATACGAACACACACAACAACAAAAACTAAAGGCATACAAAGAAAAAGCAGTGGCTGTAGCTTAAAAATTCATTAGCTCGTTAATCACTTAGAAAGGCAAATGAAGAGGATTCCACAGAGTTGTACTGTTGTAATTTCTAAATTACATGCAAACTGCAACCAATCAGCTAATTAATTAGAACGAAACGTTCTTTTAGTCGTAATTTTCTTTGCTTGCTTTCCTAACAGTACATCTTGTTTGACATTATTAAATCCTGTGTAGTGTGCTATAGCAGATAGAGATCTTCAAGTATAAGTACTTCACCTACAATTACTATTTTCCCAAAGAAGTTCGCATAAACGCCATTTTGAACTAGAATTTCCACTTGAGACGATGCTACTAAGAAATTGTAAGACAGTAATGGCTGTGTGTAAGTGTAAACGCAACTCATAAGGAAACCAGTAGAAGTTGTTAGGGAAGAGTTGAACGTTATTCTAAGCTGAGCTTTGTAGTAGAAAAGTAATGCTATACACTGGAAGCAACTCTGAAGCTTCATTATGTTTCCACGATGTTGATGATGATGATTATAGAACGAAACGGAGGAACGAACGAAGGAAAAGAGTCGAAATGCAGGGTACTTACACTTCTTATGTATGACAATCTGCCTTCTTTGCCTGTTGTGTTTTATATGATGTGCACCGAGTTGAGTTGAGTGAGTCAATGCAATGTCTGCGAGTGACTCTCTCTCTCTCATTCCTATTTTCTTTCCTTTCTTTCCATATATTGCTGAGTGAGTGACTTGACTTTGTCTCTTATTTCTATGTTGATGACAGGACGCCCATTATCATCATTATCATTATACATCGTTTCGTTGTCGTCCGGAAGAACCTTATACAAAATACACGCATTTTCAATCTTCTCATATTATGTTCAAATACTGTGATATCTCTCATATTATATGTATTTTATTTAGTATCTCTTAACAGAGGTACACTGTTTATATTATACAGATATTCCCCTATACACTGCCGTAACAAAATCTCATATTTGTATAATTGTGAATATGGTAGGTATATCGTATATCTAAATCTAAGTACAGCACAACCCCTTTTATACACACACACAAATTCGCTTAATGGAAAAGTAGTATTTTGGACCTACTGAGAAAAGCAGGCTGAAAATCTACTTGAAAGCCTTCATGAGATGAGATGGACAGTGTGAATACATGCTTCGTTAAGTACAACTTCTATAGCATACACACATATAGCATTGTATCATATAATGTATAATGTAGTAATGTGATCTCCTATATATGATACATGGGAAGCATACACAGGAAAAGTCAAAGGTTCTTTTGCAGATTTGATGGAGTCGAATGATTTGCTGGAATATTACTACTTGTGAACCTTGGCAAAATACAGTACGTGGAAATACAGTATGTTGGAAAGACCTATACATAAAATGTGTAAAGTAATATATATGTGACTGTGAGTGCACTAGGAGCAAGTATAAGAGTGAGACACGTAGAGACGAGGAGACTCTATGGTTTTACAAGAAGAAGAACCTTTCTCGTCGTCATTACAATCATCAAAGCTTCATTTCGCTAATGGAAATGGAAAATGAGTTGAAGATGTGAGCCGTTACAACGAGCACATGATGCAAACAGAGATAATTCTACAAACATTTACTACGTCTACACATTCAACTAAAGGCATAAGGAATTTAACACACAGAAGGGTCTATATACCTACATACAAGGTTCAATTACCTTAACGATAGTAAAATACTTTAATACACTTTGATTGATGTGTGTGGACAAAATTCATATGAATGTGCAAAATATTGGCAAATCTATTTGTATATATTTTAATTAGATATTTATTAAAAATTACACTATGAACAGGATTTTACAGCTGAATTGCAATTCAATAGTGCCCAAGTGCCTGTACAAGTACCTACACTCACATATGAGACAGCAGAAATTCATCCGCTCCAACTAAAATTACATGGGATGGAACCTGGAAACTCTAATACCTTTTTACATGGATGCAATGGCAATGAGCTTACAGTAAATATGAAAGTCTTAGTCCTTGCCTTGCAGTTGAGTTAATGTTCTTTCACTAAGCATATTCTCTTACATAACAGAGTGTGTGTAAAATGCAGTAGTGGTGTTTGAGTATGGGGTAGTGAAGACATGTATTGCATTGAATTGAGTTCATATCAAAAATCCAATCAAATATTTGTGGCAAGCCCCGGTAATTTGGGGCTTTTCACAGGAAAACTTCTGTTTCTGACATTAAGTGTTACGAACCAACCACAGCGAACACCACCACACACCATTCTCCTCTGACGAGCCACACTCCCGCAATGTACTTTCACTACTATTTACTTCTACCAATCATCTAAACTGTATTAACCCAAAGGCTCATGCAGTCACTCACTCTCGTATTTAAGTATATCATATCATTTAATTTCACATCACATCCAACTGCAGTGCCTGACATTCACATACGGAGAAAGGCAACATAACATCCATACACCACAACCAACTGCCCCGTCCGTACGTCTACTCTACCCCACATCACTTATTATAGATCTCAAACCTATACACACAAATATAAAACATAGTTTCATTGATTCATATAAACAATTTCAATACGATCTTCGATACCATTGAAATCTCACCCTCACTCATACTCTTTCA
Organism: Pogonognathellus longicornis; assembly: GCA_034694085.1. Classification (NCBI taxonomy): domain Eukaryota; kingdom Metazoa; phylum Arthropoda; class Collembola; order Entomobryomorpha; family Tomoceridae; genus Pogonognathellus; species Pogonognathellus longicornis. The sequence continues at coordinate 28,050 of JAQFYB010001316.1, read as the reverse complement.
ATCGCACACTTTTCCTAAAACCGATAAACTCAAAACATGTTCCCTTTATATAAATCATACAATCATATCTCAACACTTCATATCATCTTTTTCCCTGCTTATACACACACAGTAGTTCTCCTCTCCTTCTAGACAAGTCCATAAGGCATTAGCCGTGAAACGAAAATTCATCTGTCTGAGACTTTGACTTTATTTTACTACAGCTTGAAATGAAAATGTTTCATCGACCAACACAGAGTCGCCCACTGCATTACTACAGCTATAAAGTGTATTTTAGTATGTAGGAGTTTACTGGCGTAGCCAAGAGGCAAAAGGATAATTCCCCCGAAATCTCAAAAACTGTTATTTTACCATAATTGTACACAAAATCGCCAAAATGTCGATTTTGTGTACTTTTATGAAGTTTAGGTTGATTTTGCTCCAAATTGGCTTATTTTTTAGCGATTTTAGCAAAAATAAGCACATTTTTATCTTATATAGGGAATTTGCCCCTCAGAAACCAAAAACTAGCTACGCCTACTTAGGAGTTTATAGTCCTCATAATCAACCTCTAAAAGTGGCCACAACAAATTATTTTAGTTGATTTTACGTATAATATTCGTATTAGTGTTAGCTGTTAGCGGGTAATGTGAGGGAGAGAGTTGGAGAGAAAGGGAATGTGGGGAAGGGTAGTGGCAGAGAAATGTGGGAGGTTAGGTAACATAGTAGTACAGTAGTGGCAAGCGAAGGAAGTGGTGAATGGAGTTTGAGTTTTGATAAGGAACGAAAGAAAAGTTAGTTTAGTAAATCTGGATCTCAGCATGATATGAAGTCGCAGTAATAGTTTGCTTTTCTTCCCTTTTACTTTCCTTTGCACTACTTTCCAACACTGCTAGCACTAGATTTGCCTTGCCACTGACAAGAAGAAGGTAATAAGTTTTGTGGAAGAGAATGTGTATTTTATGTGTAAGGGCACTTCGTCAATCCTTCTCTTCCCAATTTGTCGCCCTTCACAAACATACGTTTACTTTTATCCACAGTCCAAATGAAATGCTTTTCCTCTTCTCCTAAAAGACATTCCTCCAGCTTTAGTACTAACTCCTACACTTATTATACCTAACTAATATTACTTGCGAGACATAATAACCCTACTTCTTTATATAACATGTAAATGTCACACCAAAAACTACTAACTACACTTCAACTGGACGAATACTAATTTAACGTACTTTCTTTCCACTTGTCTCACACACTACTACTACAGTTATGAAATTACTGTTTACAAAACCTACGTCAATCTAAACAAGGTATAGTATTGGCTGGTTCGTCAGACAGAGTATAAATCTTATGTCCACAAAAATGATAAGCTCTTCTTGGCTTTGGCTTGACTTGGCTACGTAAAACTGACATAGAATTATTATTCCATGTCATGTACGTATTTTCCAGCTATAACCTACATTAAGGCAATGAATTATTTAGGATTGTTGATAAAATATTATTTTCAATACCAATTACAAAAATCTACTTTTTGTTTGCAATTAACAATGTGATATTGTAGGTTATGCTTTTTCTTAACTGATTGTATATTTTTGTTTATATTTGGGTTTATTTGGGTTGTCAATTTATGTTTATGTTGAATTATTACGTAATAAGTGTGTACATTTAAATACAGCTTGTTTTGTTAGGTATGCATACCTATTTACAAAATGTACAACCTGTATATATTAAACTATATTGTGTATGGATACAGATTCAGATTCCTCAAACCATTTGCATTTACTACCAAGCTGGGGCAAGCTGTTTGGTGTGGGACAATCTCTACTTAATAACCCACAGCAGCGTCTAGTAATCTGTGTGTGTGCTTGGGCAATCGTAATAGAGACAAATCAAACAATGACGATAGAGATGCTATAAAATCGGGTAATAACCGAAAATTCATCCACTTCTCTCTCCTTCGTAAATCCCCAGCACATACTTATTGGTTAAATATTAAATGTGGTGCTAATCAAACAGCAGTTTTAGTCGGATTAAGAAGGACGGAGCTTCTCATCATGTGCTTACTTATGCTATGTGTCTGTTTTACACATTGAGGACACTCAAGTGTATTACACCATGTATATACATGTACAGTTTCATGATATACTTAACTGTATACTTAAGTAATATGAAATTGAACCGAGTAAGCTTTATATTGGAATATTAAATATTAGCAGGGAAGGGATGGTGTAGCGTACCTTAAGTCTTATCGTATTCCCTCTGTTGTATGTACACAGACACACATAGATAGAGTCAGGTTGTAAGTTCCTTCTGCTTCGTTGAGTCTGCAATCTGTAAGCTCCAACAGTTTCGTTTCATCTCTTTCTCCTCTCTTCGTACTTTCTCTTGACAAAGCTCTTTCTCCGTGATATGGCTTTTCCAGGGATTTGATTTCCAGCAATTCTCTTCTGATTTCAACGCACTCCCAATAATCTTCACGAGAGACACGTGAACTAAGTACTTACACTAATACATATCAGGTTGAGGCGGAATCGGAGGAGAGTGTCATGAACATGAACATGACACTATCCAAGTTAAAACTACAATTTCGAATACAAGAACAGCACTTTTCGGTAATAAACTCCAATGGAGAGTAACAGCAAGGAATTTTCATGTATTATAATGGAGCAAAGCATATTATATGTTCCAGTCATCTATGACACTTGTATTAGTTTCGTGGAAAGATTATTGTCATCTGGTTCCTGATATTAAATTCCAAGTGTTCAAAATATGATGTCTTTACAAAGATTAATGTCCGTACAACTCAAGTTGATACAATCTCCTTTTTGATGCAATTGTAATTTGCCTTAGGTATTTTAGCTACCTTCACATGCGTGTGTGCGTCCTTAGCTCAGGCAAGTGTCAATGTAAGTACGTACCAATAAATCTGGTGTTATTTACTCCGATGGAATGGAACGGCCAACCTGTAATGAAAAATACTTTTATTAGGTCATTCTTCAAAGTATTTAGAATTATTAGTGTAAATGTGGCATGACAAAGGAATATTATTCACATTTTCCCCATAGAGAGATTTTTACACAGCAGAATGTAGGAAATCACAATAAAAAGTGCAGCAGAGTACATACTAAATACTAACTAAGAGTATTGAGTATGTGACAAAGTATCTATAGTGTGTAGTACTCATTTTCAGTGCTTATTGTCAGTGTAGTGATATACTGTTTAGAGAAAGAGATATATGGTACATAGAAGCAAAAGTACAATGCTACACACTACGGGCAAAGTATCCGGAGCTCATCAATTCGAAAAAGACAGGGAATGAAGCCAAATGATGGCAGTAAGGGCAGCTAGACAGGAAGTTCTTATTTTATAGGATGGAAAAAGAGCTGAGTGAAGCGAAGAGGAGCAGAGCAAAGCAAGTAATTCGGAACGACCCTCTTAGCAGACGGAACTGGAGCCCGCACTAAAATCCCCGCACCGCAATATATAAAACATTGTAATTTGCCATCATTTTATTCCCATAATCATAAGGGACCTTTATAAATAGTGACTAAATGTAGGGATGAGTTCAGTCCAAAGATAAAATGCTCTTCTGAGAGATGATGATGCTCTCTTTTTCAGAAGTCGTATATTTTCTACTTTCCCCCACGTACTCTCTCTCTCTCTCTCTCTCTTCTCAGACTACACAATAAGACTATAATGTACATTTGTGAAGTGATGTGAATATGTGTCTACTGTATTCCTTTCTGTATAGACTCTGTGTATAAACTTACATGTCTAACAATTTTTAAAACATGAACATTGTATCCCATACATACATTTCAACTTATATGTGTGTGCATTTTCTATATGTCTCATTCATAATATGCATCGCTCCTACTATTTTCTTGACTTCACTAACCATACCATAGTACAATATACACATGTATATATGCAGCATGTACCTAGTACCTATGTAAGTTGTTGCCTTGATTTTATTTGTTCGGATTTGTCTCAAGTTCTGAATTCAGCAGCGTATATGTATATACAAGCCAGAGTATTACATTGTAGTGGCAGTACACACACTCAGAGCATAAAAAACGGACGAGAGCAGGGAGAGAGATAAAGTGCAGAGAAGAAAAAATGTGTTGTTTCCAACGAAAGTAGGTCTATTCTTTGTTATGTAATATGTAAATGCATAAATCAGTTGGGAAACCAACAGAGACAAGACAAGACAGCAGAAAACCAAAACACATTTAGAAGTCAACAAAATAGCCCGAGAATCCTAGTCAACTATGTATAATATATATTTTATAATACTATTGAATTCGAATTCTTCGCACATTTTTTTCAAAGCTACAGCAGTATACACTAACAGTGCACCTATGTACTTATGTATGTGTTTACTTTATTGTATTGCCTATAACTGTAACTGAATGGATTGCAGAACGGAGTATATAATGTTACAAATATTAAAGTGTGTAGTACAAATGTATACTTCTGTCCATTATGCTTTGCATACGAAAATGTTCAGCAAGAATAAGTGCTTGAGCAATGCTCTGTAAACGGCAAGTAAGTATATTTACAATGGAGTGCATTTTGTATTGTACGACTTGGCACAAGTAGTCGTGGCTTAGACATAAGGAGAAAGAAACGTTATATTTGGAGAATCATGTACTATTCCAGTAAACAGCACATACAGTATACACTACTGCTTTATGAGTCAAGTGAACTAAAGTCACGGTGAAATGTGAATCGGAAGTACAGAAGATCTCACGGTGATCGGACTTGAAAAAGGGCAAATTTGTCGCTTCTCCTCCTCTTGTACAACCAAAAGTCAGATTTGCTTCAGCTTTTGGCTCCAGTCCCCTTCTTTATATAATGTGTACACTGTAATGTTAAACCGGGATAGAGTCACCAAGTGAAAATTTACGGAGCATTATGCTAATGCAATGCAAGGAAACACAGCAACCCAACTAGCACGAAGGCCGCAATACTACAATGTATAGAAAGAACTATTTATTATTATTGTTTATTTACTTTTACTATTACAAATGTGATATGAATCACTTTGGGAGAAACAAGCACTTTTACATTGGCAATAGACATCAACGCGTCTTAGCATGCCTTTTATACACTTTCAGATGTGTAACAACTGCATTGAATAAAAATAACGATTTTTAGGTAGGTACCTTAACCTTGTACACAATATACCATTTTAGTACCTATCTATTATGATACTCGACAAATCTGTATCAATTCTGTATAATGTATAATGATACTTTTTCATATCCGGTTTGCTTTCCCCATCAGTCTAAAACTGTATGTCATTAAAAATGTTTTAAATACTCTATTACTTAAAGTATAAGCAATCTCATCCGAAACAGAAGTTACAGAAAACCAAACATTCTTCTCAACGTAAGTTGATTTTATCTAGTAGAAATAATGAATATGAAAGATACACTTCTACTAGCTAATGTCCAGATAAATTGATTCTACTAATATTAACTTCGACTCTACTTTTATTAAATCTTTTGATTTTATGAATTTCTAATTATTTCAAATAAGTAGGTAGATTTTTTCAAATTGTTGCTGTAAAACCACGCAAAATAGAGTGACTGAACATTTATTATTATGAAGACTCGTAGTTTAGCGAAGACTGAAACTCTATACGTTGCTACATTGTAAGTACACTTCTCAAGAAGACTCGTAGGATTTATTAAAAATCAATTTGGAAAAACGATGAAAACTTCACATTTTTGTAAAACCAATTAGGTAGGTAGTTAGGCTACTTCTACAGTCATTCCATACTTCATTGTATTGTATCTGTGTAAATCTTATTTTTGATTGAAATCCTCATGACCATTCTTTTATTTATACATCAAATTCTTCCGATCTCTTTATAATACGACATGCATGTCAGTTTGTCAGTGTAGCTGCTGCAGGACATATGAATCCGTCTCAAAATGTAATTTGGAGTACATAGTGGCCTGCCGAGTCTGATGTATGGTCATGCAAAATATTGCAGTAGTATGTATTTCTTCTAAAATTGTTCTATGTATCATAAAATTTATTTTCGTTACTGTACATAAAAATGTTTTGTTCGTTAAATAGTTGTCAATACTCTCAATACACACAATCAGTATGTAATGTTTAGCGCTTGAACTTATTTAGAACAGACAGCTATTACTATTGCGTATGCTCAATAATTTACTGTAAATTGGTTGGGCATGCCAAGGTGGTTGTAAAGGTAGGTAGGTAAGATATTACGTTTGTGTGTAGGCATATGTATTAAAGGAATTAAATTGAATAAGCAGCATAAACACATGTGTGTATTAGCACGTATTATTCATTTGTGCTTAGTTGATTCTGTGTAAAAAGGAAAGTTGGTAGTTATTCAAAGATAAATTATGTAAACTGAGCACAAAGGAGACACTCGAGACGACGAAACTCGACAGCGGAGCATAAAAGGCGAAACAAAGCGAGGCGTATACCCTCTTCTTTCTTTCAGACAATGTAGAATATTAGTTTACGGTGATGATTATTTGTGTTATTGTGTAGCAGAGAATTGAGTAGTGTAACTATGAGGAGACTCTTGTAAACACTGAACTTAAAAAAGAAAAACAAGTAGCAAAAGTAAACCAATGGAGAAATACATACTTGCTTGTATAATATAATAGTTAGTAAGTAATAAGGTCTTGTTTCAGTTTCTTTCTGTCTCTCTATCGCAGCTCATGAATGCCAAACGCTAGCAAACCACACCAGACCAGGTTTGAAAAGAATCTACCTACTAGCTATTATTCCATTGTATTGTGTTACAGTTAATTTACATTCGTCTCAATTTCACAAGCTTTGAACTTTTCCTTGGCTCCTTTCCTTTCTACTTATGAAAGAAAACCTGCTGATGGTACTCGTCTCTTTAGAAAATTTCAACTTTTTCATTTCACCTTACATCACTTAAAAGGCTTTACTCTAATTTACATGTAAAACTGCCTAACTTAATTTACGAGGTGAAATAGAAATGTAAACAAACACAAATCTATTGCCCATAAACATGAAAGAAGATCTGATGGAATGCTACAACAGTTCTACATAATTTAAGACACAGACATACACAGAAGCTTTTTCAATCTTTCCTAACAAACCCAACAAAAAATCTCACGCTAAAAAATCAGCATACAATTTCATACTTGCTTTATTATAATCCGTGTGCTAAAGAATGCTGTGCTTTAGTATGAACTGTATTAAAATTAAAATATATTATAATACAGTCTTTGTGAAGAATACACACAGCTTTCGTACACCAAAAGCTGAAAGACTGTAGTAGTACCTAGAAAAAGCAGAAATCTACATGTGGGTTGTACTAGGCATATTTATTGTATTGATATGAATGGTAGTCTCACATTTAGTGTCCCTTCCTATTTAGTACTCAGTGCAGTGAACAAGGGAATCAAATTAAGGAGTAATAAAATCAAATCGAATCAACTGGAATGAAAGAGAGGAACAAACAGGCGCAATATACACAGACATACGACTACAGGGTTCATCTACAAAAGTCTACTTTATACACACAGAATGCACCAACTACAATTGATCCTACTGTGGTCGGTCGGTTAGTGTGTGTCTCTGGTGTACGTAGGACGATAATATTTGTAGGAGGGATGCGTAGTAAATACACAAGAGATGGATAGAACGAGGATTATATTATTACACCAGTGATGATGTTGATGAGGATGGTGATAGGAGAGGAAAGGGAACATATGCCCTTGTTGTGTGTATGTTGCAGCACTATGTAGCAGTCTCTGGTGCCAAAGGCAAATATTTATTGCTCCGTACACTAACACCATTCTAAATGCATTTCATTTGCACTTAACGCAATCAATCCCAATTGTTGAGTCTATCTAACTTGCGTTTATTTCACATACAGCAATTTACATCCAAAAAGTGTCTTGTCAACACTATTTGCTTCGCTTAATTCCCCTCACACTACTGTAGATACTGACTGACGGCTTGCTCGGTTGTAGACACAATGTGTGTAGTAATTTGATCAAAATAGTAATTTATGCATAATACACAAGCTTTTTTGCATAACTATTATTCTTAAACGCTTCCATTTAAATCTAATAAGGTGTACTTCTCAATTTTAATACATTTTATCTCATTAAAGGAAAAATTCCTTTGGAAAAATTCTTATCATTAGGTATGGGGTAAGATTTAGATTTTTTTCTACTTGCCTATTAATGCATGTACTTGTATAAGAATTTCATACCAAGTGTAAACTACAAATAGTTCGATACGTATATAGCTAATAGGCAAATGTTGCATGAAACACCGGCTTGAGCTACGAAACTATGATCTTTTCTTTGGCAATTTTAGTCTGACTGAGTGTATAATATTATCTAATTCCGATAGGAGAGCTAAAGCAAAGTATTACCTACGCTCAAGAAACTCGGCCATTAATTATATGCGTTGACGATTGTAAGGCTAAAGTTTTCCCATCCATTCCTCTGTTGTCTTGTCTAGAGGACCACGACGAATGTATTGGGAAGTGTAAGCGCTAATTTAAATATCAAACCAATTAATCAAATCCCTTCCTGTCTCATTCTCTTTACAAAGTCAAGATTTAAAAGCATCCTCATCATCGTCCCTATAGAACAGAAACAGAACTGACTCTGTATGTATGTGCTTGTATGTAGTTGTAGAATGGTAATTACAATAACATTCCTATCTCTTAATGTAACAACAGACTCAGCCCCTCTCTCTCTCACTCTCGCAAAAAACTCTCCCGTCTCTAACTAATCCACTCTATGTGTACCTCTCTTTTTCTTGCTGTAGTTTGTCCACTGTATGTATTAATACTACAAGTAGTACTTTCAACTTGTAAACATTTTAGTTTCATTTCATATGCTAATCAATTACAAGCTTTCCAACAGTCAACGCAACACTTGAATTTTTCTCATTAAATCGTGGGAAGGGCTACTTATACAGTCATACTAATGGTAAACAAAGTTCTGCTTTTTAGTCCACTTACTCTGCTTACTAAATCTGCACCATGCATTCACAAACTAAAATATGTAGACTGTATTGTAATATGTATTTAGGTTTTAGGTTCTTATATAATTTTACAATCTGTATTTACATGAACATTGAACAATACAAAGGTTTTTTTATGCAGCAGAATATTGTCATTGCAGTATAATTATAATCTTGCTATGTGCAGATGAAACTTTCATTCAGTTATGTATTCAGTTCTGATATTGAATGAAATGGCACGCGTAGCAAGAAATGACAAACGTGTATGTATACATTTGTTGCTACTATGACAGAAACGTATAATTATTATAGTCTTTGTGTACAAAAGTATTAAAATATTTCGTGTGTATAATAGACGTAGGAGATATAGGGATTTAATTATGTATTGAGTAGCTGTAGTTGCTAATAATAATTGCTTTTTAACTGGATACTCGACTACAACAATGGTTTCACAGCTTATGGGAGCACAGAGACTTTTTTAGTGCTACAAGACCACCAGCCAGTTGACAGCTCCCACATTGAAAATCAATAGGAAAATATATTGGACTGGTATTTTTAAGAGGATTACGCTTCTTTATCAGTAAAACCAAAAACTCCGTGAACCTTTTTCTTTTCCAGGATAAAAATGGAGAGCGTATGTCCGCTCATGGAGAGACAAGATAGATAGGACGATCCCCAAAATGAAATGAAATGAAAGCAAGAAAGAGAAAGTTGTCCAATCGCAGAGGATTTATATCCTTTTATATTCATTCATTCTACATTCAAGTCGACAATACGGGCGGCCATTGGAGCAGAAATATCAGAGGGCAACCGACTGTCAAATCCAATAAAGTCGAAAAGTCTACATTTTTCCCCAACTGTGAGACAAGACAAGTAGAGAGACACAGAGAGAGACGCACTATCGCATCAAAATGTAATGTGAGGTATCTCATCGCAACTCAAGTTACTATTACTACTAAAAAAGGCAAAAAGAAAACCTGTTTTTAGCCACGTTCTCCTGCAGGTCACATGCATGTTCTCCTACTATTCCTACACTACACACTCCTTCGTTGGTTGGTGAATCGCCTACTTTCGTCTCGTAAAGACATTTCAATATCAACCAACCCCACATTTATTCTACAAGCTAACACATTGTTGAACCACACATAATACTCCGTATCTCACCAAAAAAGCGATAGTGACATTAGAATTATTAAGAATTAGGTAGCTACTACTTTAGTACACAGCCTTTAATATTTAGACTTATACAAATATTAAAGACTGAAATTCTGTCTCACTTTATATTCGTCTCCTATCAGCCATGTACATACTGACTGTTCCTGTTACAAGTTGCAATGACATAAGAGTAAGAGTATGCACACAAGCAGATGACAGATATGATAGTAAAACCGCTGCTGATGGCATTTCGTAGCCACCAGGCATACATTACACGTTTTTACATACATACATACAAGAATATCACTATGTATGTATGTACAATACTGAACTGACTCGTCTTTTAGTGTTTAGGTGCACACCACTATATTTCTCAAGCAGAAAGAACGAAAGCAATGTGCCTGTGGTGTGTATAGCTTCTAGTATCTGTAATATGTAGCAGTAAATGAAATTGAAGTAGGTAAAGGCAGAAGGAAGGATGATGGAGGAAAAAGAAGAGTTCATTTTGGTAGTTGCAAGTGAGGACGTTATAGAGCAATAAGCAAGAGACGATATGAGTCTAGTGGGACGACTACACAGCCAGGACGACGACGACGACGCTGGGGACATGAAGTCAAACCATATCACAGCTCATTATCTTTAGTAATTATATATGAAATAAATGAACTTCAGGACAACAATACATACAATAGCGGCACGCCGTGCCTGCTTGATGCGATGAGTTCACTTCGTTGAGCTTGACTTGGCCACAGAACAGAACAGACTCGTCACATCTTAACTTAACCAAAAAGTTTCTGTGAGAAGTTGGAATTTAACTTTGGACTTGGGTTGTATGTACATAGAGATAGTTGCTCCTTCTGTTTATATGTATATGTGTTCTTGTTTTACTATTAGAACTGTAGGACTATGTATATGAAATATCAAACGTTGGATTGGCTTGGTTTCTCCATTGCCTTAGCGTTCCCACAGAATTCTACTATGCGTATGTATGTGTAGAGTATAGAGTATTAGTTTCGAATAATATTTCATTAGAGCGAATAATATTTCAAGGAGATCACACGCAGGAAACTGGTAGAAAAGTTAGAGACAAGTCTAGCTAAGTCAAAATGAATGCAACTTTATCGCAAGTTGCAGCCTTAGCTGTTCAGAAAGACAAAGTACATGGGAACAGAAGACGTACTTATAAACATTGCTCTTTTAAGACTATTTGTATTTTACTCATGTGTACTTACAACTTAGCCTTGAGTCAAAGAAGGAATTAAAGAGATGACATGAAGGATTGAGATTGAATGAATGAAATTATAGTCATATGTACCTTGCTTTAGTAAGAAATGCTTCAGATCATCCTAAGCGGATTGACAGATTATTTAAGGACAGCAAATTACATTATCGCCCATTTCTTAACTACCTAGGTAGTAGGTAGGTATTGATTGCTAATCTAAAATAAGTGGAGACATTCTTAACATTGCATGCGCAATGCAATGACAATTTCAAGTATGAATGTAAATGAACATCACTACCAGCACCACTGTTTGTGGACGGAAAGCAAAATTTCATGAATGAGATTACAGAAACTTTACATTGCAAAGTGGGTGTAGGTAAATAGTAATTAAAAATTCTGTTGGAACACATTGAAAGGGAAGGAAAATGAAAAATGAGTAGCTGAAACTGATTGCGTGTCAAGAAAATGAGCAGTGATTGATTTAAAAGTGGACAAACAAGGCAGAACACATTCAACCGAAAATTTAAATACTTCTGTTGTCTACTGAATAGATTTGTATTTATTTTCCTCGTTCATTGTTGCTCAAATGTCCGAATGCATATATTAATGTACATTCTGCAAACAACAAATGAAAGGGTCTGCCTTAGTTTGCTTGTACGTGATTTGTTATATGTACCTCCACACTACTAGAACGCGTAATACTTACAGATATCCATGACCATAATATTTTCATTGTGATACTTCTGTGTGTATTTTATTATATAGTGATACCGTTTTGTACTGGTATAGTCGGAGACTAGGATTTGGATTCTAGCGTAGTAGTAAAAGGTACACCCATATTATAAAAAGCTTTCATTTGGTCGATTGCACAGTTCTCGACAGTGCAATGTAGTGTGGTGTTACAGAAGACTTGGGAATTGGGCAACTGTGACTGTGACATGAATAAAAGTGGGCTGACCACCCGATTTTCAGCTTTGAAATACGATCGAATGCTCTTGAATGGCAAATGAATAAAATAAAAGAGCCAGATGACTAATGAGGATATAAATATTACTAAACGAGTTGCTATTGTTTCTCAACACTTTATGCTGAACATGGTATGGGATGGTCTCATTCATCTCCACTCTCTTCTCCTTCCACCACCACACCACCACCACACAAATCCACAACACACAAAATGCCTGCCTTCTCCGCTAACTTGGCCTACCAAACTTATTAATCTGTTATGTCTGAATTCAAAACTCTACTTAGTTTACTTAACTTCATCTTATTATTCTGTATTTACAATTTCCAAGAACAAGAGACTCAAGACATCAACTTATTTAACAAACTATTTACCTCCACTAAAGTTATATTTTGCTCAATTCCTGGTTCAGTTTGTTTGCGATGTTGTAAATGTTTTGCCGTTTATATGCTACCTACATGTATGCATAATATGTGTACCTATATTACTATTTTCATACTACAGGTACTTCTCATTAGGTACATAATTTATTAATAACTTGAGAAACTAATGTAATAGATGATTATGTACGTGTTTTAATATTTTCCGATCCAATTCACTGTCAAGTCCAACCTACATAACTTTAACGAAAAAATTTAACTTGTCAAGATCAAAATAAAACGTGGATATGAAATACACGTCAAATGAAAGTACACCTTTGAACAACATTTAAGCCTAGGTGCATTTTCACTTTTCACCGACTAAAGTTTGTCACAGATTAATTAGCACACATGAAATTACCAATCATGATTACTACCCCATTAAAAAATCAAAATAAAGTTGCAAATTCCATCAGTTTAATTAATTTTTCTTTCCCAGCAATAAAATTGGTGCAAGTTGAATTTATAACTAAAATGTTATAATGATAGTATGAAGAAACTATAATACTAACTATGTTCTTTCAGTATACTTCGCATCATACAGAATTGATGGCAGATCAACTTGGTACATACAGAATGATATATTATGTACACACAAGTAAGTAGTATATGAAATGGGGTGGATGGAATGGAATGGAATGGGTGAGAAACCTCAGTGGTGGTAGTGCCATTGAGATTTTAAAACGAGCCATGAATATTGGTGGTTGAGGCTTTGGATGTATGACAGAGGACGAAGTAATGAAAGTAGTACGAGAAGACTCAAAATGTCATGGCTTATCAGCTTGTTGTAAAAATTCGAGTCCAACCCCAGTGATTATGTTATGGGTTCCCACTTGAAAATCATTAGGACGAGCTAAACCAAACGAAAAGTGAAGTGAAAAAGAGATTACCCCTTCTCGTCTCTCCTTCCCCGCGTTTCCACATGGAATGTTTCACCGCTTGACAACTGCTACATCCTATATATCATCCATTGTACATATACTACACATATACACATTACACACACACAGTCTAATGCATTTCATATTTCATGTATATTCTAACTCATACACACACTCATGGAGAAATCAATATTTTCTCAGAAAATATCACTTACTAACTACATACAGTATACAGTGTACTATTAATATATCACACTACACATTACACAACCTAATATTACATTGTGTAACTAAACTAAACACTCAAGTGTATGTATTTGTATAATGTATACCTACCTACTAACTAGTAATGATAAAATGTGGCTAAAGGGTGTAATACGTTAGTGCAACTTGGAAAAGAGTTGCAGTATAGTACTAGATGGTAATAACTGGAGATAGTCATTCATGAGAGTTATAATTTAAGCTTTCTGTGCCGCAAAACCCGTTATCTCTAAATCTGTAAAGCAATACAGCGTATTATGTAATATGAATTCATACGAGAGAAATCGAAAAGATATTATCCCTCGTAGTACTCATGTTAGAGAGTAGCACAAAAAGCAGAAACGTATGTATACGATGATGATGTATTTTAAAATGAATATTGTCTCATTCTGTGAAATCCGTGACTAAAGGACATGCGGGGAAGTGAACATGAATCTTCAATATCCGCAAGCTAGCCCCAAAGCTTTTCCAAACTGAAATCTCAGTCGAATGTCATGTCATTTATAAATATGTTATGTCACTGACATATTTACCTTACACAGTAGTACCTAAAAGCATGATACATACACATTACACGTATAAATCAGATATTTGTATAAAAAGGCTATGTAATACACTAACACATAGGTAAGTACGTAGCATGTGTATTTGGTATAGGCACTTATAAAAAGCCATTGGTCAGTTTTTCTTAACAATACTACCACATCAATTTTATTTTGTTATTATGACTGTGAGTTGCAATAATGTGTGTCTATGTATGTACTTTGGTGGGTAATCCTTTGAGTTTTACGAAAACAGAGCCAAGTACTTTTAGACAGTTCACTCATCACTCTATTTCATAGATGTGTATGCAACGAAGCCAGTGAACCAATCTACTCTTTCAATCACAACTAATGGGAAAAGCACTCACACTTTTACTTTCCTAATGCTGACTGACTTTTGCACTCCTGTTTTTCACTACGACTCTGTACTACGACTCTGCACTGCATTCTACGTAGGTAGCTATAATACTTTCCTTTACTGTGTATAGACTGTAGACACATGGTAAAGTGGGATGAAAGCACCAAGGCCTTTCTCTGTATAGTTTTAGAGAATAATAAAGGCTTTAAGAGGAACAACTCAGCTTTGAAATGTATTTGCACACAGAAGACATAGACTGTATGTAACTCTACTGTGTTTATACACAGTGGGTGCTATTTTTCAAAGTTCAATTTTAATTCGTCATGCCTATTACTTCCGTACTTACGTAGCCATTATAGTCATTCACTATGAATTACAAGAGGTAAAGAGAGAGTGAGAGAGATGCGTATGAAAGGTTTCTTTCGCTCCAATTTTTTTCCATTTGAGTTTTTTGCGTTACATCTTTGGTGAAATGTAAAGGGTCGAGTGTAAGAACACTCCTCTTGTGTTCTGTGTTGTCAGAAATTGGATGGAAATGCTATGGCGTTGAAAACTGGGACTTTAGTATGGACTGTGACTGTTGTGACTACTAGCAGAGTGAGGAGAATGCAAAGCCAAGGGACATTTAATGCTTTAAAGCCAAACATTAATCAGGGAGGTTTTCATTACGATCCTTCTGATAGAGTTGAGCTGCTGTCTCCCTGAGAGAACGACAGACTGACTGATGTTTGTTGAAATTGAAATGAACTCAAACACGTGTCGTGCGGTGGCATTCTATTAACTACTTCGTGCCACTACAACCAATGATTTTATCACTCTAATCTATTCCAGTCCATCTACTTACTTTTACAACTAGATCTATTGGAAATTCAACCTATTTTCTCTTGTCTTCATCAATGTACAGATAAACACGTAGGTATACCTACAAATAAATAGTAATGCTTTTCAATTATGAAACCATGCTAATTGTGTGCTATGATTTTCTCCATTGAAGCCTTAGCATTCATTCATGTATGATTCCCAATCATTCCAAAATATTAGTAAGTATATTTTAAGAACTTACAAATATTAAATTATGAAATCTTGCCTGGATTGATTTAAAAGACAGAAATCTGATATGCATCTATTACATACAAAATATAAAAAATTTCAGATTTTATTAAATGGTATAGAATGATAGAAAAAAAGCTGAGCATTCGCGTTGTTTCATCGTATTTTTCGTAATGAAACGTATACGGACATGTGAAACTGATGAAACAGTGAAGCAATCGAGACAGAAGGTGAATCGAGTTTGAGAATTTGGGCGGACTCACGACTCACTCACTCACCGAAAGAGATTGAATTCAGATTTCTTGCCGTTTCCTCTCCATCGCGTTTCTTTGCTTTGCTTTCCTTTGCCTTTAGTCTCCTCTCTCTCTCTTAGATTTATCTTTATCACATTTTCTAGGTGTACTACTAGAACCAGAACTATACGATCCTGGGAGTATGTAGCCGTCTTGGTAGTGTTCATGTATGCATGTAGCAACTAAACCAATACTTATACGGGATACTAGAACTCTTCCCTGATGTACCTAGCTGTAATATGGAGGAACACATATAAACTCATGTAATAGTAGTAGTATTTTGTGAACTGATAAATACAGCTTTTAGGCCGTATAAGTAGAAGAGGAAAATGCCTTTGCCTGCCTGCCTTTAGCTTTTACTCAAGCGAACCGAAATAAAACAGAAATGGCGAACGGAGAGGAAGGAGACTGAAAAGGAAAGGAGAAAGAGCGCCGAGAGCTTCTCCCTTTTCCCCAACCAACTTGCTTGCTCTTGCTTGTCTGTCTTTTCGAACAAAAGGCCATGCACACTACTAAAGTAAAGTAAGTGAAGGCGAAGGGAACTGCTATATATAATAATAATATTATACGCTAGCATTTCTATGTACAATCTATATCTCTGTGTGTGTATAACACATGCATTGAGTAGTAGTAGATTCATATAGCTTAAAAAGGCAAGGAACAGGGCTATGTGTAGTAGTAGGAGGTAGTAGCTACTACATAACTGTCGTGAGACGTAAACTTGCAACAGCACAGAACAGCACCATAGGTTTTACCCGAATCCGGGTTCTCAAAGGAAAGGAACTTCCTTTCTCTTCGACTCGTCTCACATCACATCAGCTTTTCGCGTGTCGCTTCCTTCGTTGCGAAGTTTCTCTGTAGACTCCTATCAGCTACACTCTGTAAATACTATCGTTCTTTTAGCCTCTATCTTTCAACACATTCCAATATAAAATTACAACCTATGTATATACTCAAATATTTTATACAGAAAATATATTTCTGTGTATCTGTGTATGCATAGAGCGTGTATAACCTTCCTTTTACTTACATAAGTATATTCTGTATGTGTATGTGTTGTAGTAGCACTCAAGTCAATAAGCTTTAGAGAGAGAGAGAGAGAAAGAGAAGACGTTCTTGCCCTCAGTCAGTTCAGTCGCTATGCTACTTTGACTTTGGTTGCGTTATGTTGTAAACGTAAAAGTCGTATGTAACACTATGCTGCTGTGTGCTTTGCTTTGGTGCACAGTTCCTTCTTGAGTACTAGAATGTGTATGTATACCTACTACAAACATTCACAACATACTACAGTGCACTACTATGTACTACAGTGTTATAGTCTTGTGTGGGTACTGGAAGAGAGAGAGAGACTATAATATAAAGCTATGTCGTGTTCATGTCGCCTTCTCTCAGGTCCTATACTTCCCCTTCACCAAAGAAACTTTTCATCGCGAAAAAGACGACAAGAGAGAAAGAGAGAGACGAACTTTTCCCTTTACTGACTTTATTTTACTTCACCCTGTCTTGACTTGAGTTGAAAGCAATTGCTATATACTCCACAGTACATTACATTACTTTTCCTCCATTCTCCCTTGACTTGAACTCACTCAACTTCACGTTCACTCTCTCTCTCTCCTCTCTGTATGTCGAGAATGTATGTAGTAAGGTAAGATTAAGTTATAAATGTATTCGACCAGATTAGCTAGCCAGAAAAGCTTGCGACGATGATGGAATGACAAGACTCCAATCCACTCTACAACATTCTCTCGTGTTTGTTCCTATACTTAACATAATCTTCTTCTACTTTTGCTCGTATGTAGACTTTACGACTGAAACAGAGGGTTTCAACTATGTTTAAGAATTTCAAATTTCTCACTTACAACACACAGGTGCTAGTTTAGAGCTGTATAGTATCAAAAATTGAAACAATTTCTTACATTACATCATAGTTAATGTAAAAAATATATTATGTACCTATGTACAATGTAAAATAGATTCACCTTTCTGAATATTTTCAGACCTAATTTTTATTCACTATAACAGAACTTACAGATTTAATGGCTCGTTGTATAGTTATGTATTAAATCGGAAGAATATCCACTATACCTGTATTTACATTTTTCAGAAAGATTAAACATTCGGTACATGAAAAACGACAAAGACAGTTAACAATAACCAAGTGAAACATAGTTCACAGGTATGAAAAATTATTGTTGGTTTCTGTATTTTAATAATAATTTTCTTGCAAAGTTCCAATAAGTCGGAACTAGGACATAAACTTAATGAATTGCATAATATATCCTTGTCCAAGGAGTGTGAATGACTCTTCAACTAAAGAAAAGGAAAATAAAAGAAAAATTGGTGCAAATGTGCACTACGAAAGTTATAAGTGTGCACACTGATACTGTTCTTGGCTACAAGTAGGTATTACACAATGATACTGTGTTACTAGCGTCAAATAGTATAAGCATGACATAGAAAGTACTTAGAGTTACTTAGTATCTCCCACTATCCAACGTGGTTTCCTTTTCCTCTGCTTTCCTTTTATTTGTGTAGAATTGAATAGAATCATATAGAAGCTTCACAAAAAGACACTGACAAAACTATTGACTATACATACATAATACACACATATACATGGAATACAGCAAGTACCTACTTGTAACAGCAATACTTAGTAGCAGCACGTAGCATACATATAGTAAATGCATCTTTGTGTGTATCTCAATATAAATGGACAGACTAAAGTAATGTGTCGTAGTATTTGTGTGCATACTTACTACACGAAATATACTTGGGATTGCGTAAGTTGGTTTTGGTTTACGACTACGATGCATTGAACTGAAGGGGTTTGAACATTCAATTGAATTGATATACAATAATATAAAAGAAGCAAAGCAAGGCAAAGCAAAGACTTTACTTTTCCAACACTTGTGCTTCTCAGAGTTGTAGTATTAATAGTAAAGTAAGTAATAGCAATACAGAAAGAAGGAAGCTAGTAGTAGTAGTAAAGGAAGAAAAGAGACCCTCGAATGACACTGATTTCTTTTTGCATCCTTTTTGACTGTTTGAGTTGAGTAGAGCAGTAGTTTACTATTGCATCCACCAACATTCACTTCCATACATACAACAAGAATGTATAGAATGCTTTACTTTAAGTTTGCTTTGCTTTCTTTTGCTTTGTATCGTGTCTTACTCCTATAATTCTCCCAGTACATTCTCCTATTTATAAACTATGAGTGGATCTCTATACACGAGATATGAAACACACTACTTATAAATATACTACATATATATTATTCTTTTACACACTCTTTATGGGGTAGTGTGTGTAATGTACTAATGTCACGTTGCGTTGTTGCATAGCATGTACACACTACGTACACACGCGTTACGTAGAGTACAGTACACGTTGTTGTATGTCTCTAAGTTGAGTTAGTTGACGTTGGTGGGTCAATGTCATCTGCCCTTTGTCTGCCCAGCCTTGACTTTTCTTTAGAATTTTCAAAAGAATCATAGAATAGGAAAGGATAGGGCATTATTCCGTATTGTGTAACATGAGCTACTGAACTGAACTGAACTACTGGTGCTGCTGGAGTCAACACAACTACTACTCAAGTCAACTAGTAGTGCCACTTGCATTGGTTTCGTTTTGTAGTCGTCGACAAGAGAAGAGTCGAGGAAAGTCGAAGTCGAGGCAGTTTAGAGAGGCATTGTCGGCAATATCTCTCATGACTAGAATAGAATAGAATGCATAGAATGGAGATTGCAATTTTGCATTATATCTTTTGCGTGGTTTGCTTGCTTGCTGTTCTGTGGTGATGGTAAGGCTCGTGTGTATGTATACTGTGTGTGTATAGCAGTAGTTATCCTATGGATCCTTATGCTTCTATTTTACATGTACTAGTAGTATTCTATAGTATCGCTATTCTATCTACGATGGTGTATTATGTATTATATGTTGTAGGAGAGAATTTTGTGTGTGTGCATATAGAGTCGTAATGGCTACGACTATGTATGTACTACCTTTATGCAATGTACTTACTTACTACTACTATTAGAATAGTACTACAAGTATCTCAGTAGTAGTAGTAGTCGTTGAGTGAGTCAGAGCTGAATTGAATGTGGTCCATTGTGCAAATTGTTGCATCATATTGCAGCCCATAAAGAGGGTAAACATTCTGCCACTCAATCCTTACACTCGATTCCTTTGTCAACTATGAAAGGCAATGAAAGACTCTTTTCAGTATTTTTATGCAAATTCTTTCCAGATTTGCTCTATTCCTTCCTATTCAATACAATGCTACAGAGTAGGTCTTTGTCACACTAACGTATGTCGGGGATGTAACAGTTTGTTGATATTTTTGCACCGATTTGCTTTTATTACTTCCATTCACCTTTTAAACGGCTGAAAGCGTTGCGTGCAAATATTCGATGCAATTCTCTTTATGACTTTATGCATTCTGTATTTTAGTAAAAAGAAGTTATACCAATACTGCATTGCATCTGTGTGTAGTAGAAGTTTCAAATTCTGCGTTACAAATAGGCTTTCATACATCTTACATTATAGTGTGTATGATAGAGGAATTTGTATGGTCTTCTTAATTTACTAATAGTACAGTGTAAGTCGTAAGTTAATATACCTATATAGTTACAAAAATTATGGATTATGTGAAGAAAACTATCATGACCAATAATAACTTAAAGCATCAACAATCCAACCTAATTATTACGACTTACAAACGTAAATATGACAGATGTATTTTTAAAGTTATCAGCATTGTATGCTGAGAATTATTATTATTTTGAAAATACATTGGGGGAACTACCTATGTGATTATTTCTAGTAAAATGATAGTAATAGATAAAGGATGGCATAGTGTGTTCAGTATTACCTGTACTATTGCAAATAGAGAAATAAACAGGCAGTTCAGTTGCAAAACTGAAATAAATCTGTTGTAATTTGTGAAACGAAATGAGGTTTGTGTGAATGTAGGAGAAGATTATAGAATGATTGGAGATAAGGTAAGGTTAGTAAATGTCTGAAGTAATAAAATAGTCTGGAAATAGTTGGGACGTCAAGTACGTCAAGTTGAAGTCTGAGAGATTGGGCTAGAAAACACGGAAAAGATTTTTGTGTCGACTGTTTGTAGTTTGTATTGTGGAGGAGCACTTGAGATTTTGTTTGTCTTCAATTTTGCTCCTTCACTCGACTCTTGAGACAAATGAGAGACAAAAGGATGAAACATTTTCTCGTCACCTCAACCTCATAGAGGATTTGTCACGCGTTTCACACAGTTTTTTCTCATTCTCTCCTCTTTTCACATGCCATTTATTTCTGCAATTGCATTGCATTCAATTACATTTTTTATACCACTTTGCTGTGTCCCATGCATTTGCATGCGTAGCCCGAGACTTTATTTAACACAGTCATGTACTACTACTGTAATATTGCATTTTAAACCCTGAACCACTACAATTTAAACAAAAATACTTGCTTGTATTTTGCTCCGCTTCGCAGTACACACATTCCATTCGTGCTTTTCGTATCGTGGTCCTTTAGTTTTACTTTACACTGTCTGTGACTGTGAGTACGAATGTTTTTACAACAATTCTCATCATGTCATATGCTAGGATTTCTTTGGTTTGTCCACATTGTAATTGCATTACAGTTGTTTTCTGTGTCGTTGCTGGCTCGAATCATTTTTGTTTTACTTTATTTGTCTAGGTGATTCTACTGTTTAGGATGTGCTTGGTTACTCCTCCGTCCTTTTTCAACGAGACTGACTGAGAAATCTGGAAATGGGATGAGAGCTGTCATGTCAAATGTAGAAATCAGAGCAAAGAGCTCACAAACAAGCATTATTTCTTTTCTGTACACAAATGCGAGTGTTTACTTTACACGTATAGGTAGATACAATATAATATTCTTGAACACTTGTACATATTCTTACTTAGACTCCTGCTCAAGTCCTCCAACAACCTACTATATACTGTATTTAAAGGGATTCGTCGACAATAATTGTTGAGTAACCATCCATAGCTGAATCATGGCTCTCTAAACACGTAAAGTCAGCAGAATGGTAAATAGATACTCAACAAATGTACTTGTACTAGTCAAAATAAAAATAGCCATGTAACTTTTCAACACTAAACGGTTCTCTCTATCTCTCTCTTTACTTTGCCTCTGCAATGTAATGTCGTCATGTTATGTGATGTGAAAACTCAAATAGAAAAGACTAAATACTCAAATGCGTTAGTGTAACTACTGTACTTATATATGAAATGAAATGACGAAGGAACAAATGTCGTTGACCTGGGTTGCTGCTGATGTGATAGCTTATGCTTAGAATTTAATTCAAACCTATGTATACCTGAGATACATACTACACTATTACCAACTCTACTTGTATATACCCAGATGATTTTATGTGACTGCTTACACAAATTATATGAAAGGATGGAGGTGCAGTGCACAATCATAATAATATCAAGTATAATTTATATTAGCTACCATATACTTAACTACCTATACAAGTAAATAACATGGTTGAAAAAAGACTAGTCTAGACTGTGCTTGTACTACATTAGTACACAGTAGTTTAGCAAGCAAAATGAAATATCCGCACGGGTGACATGAACATGAACGAAACGAACGAACGCTACTTATATTATGTAGTGCCACTCTGTTGCGGTGTTAAAATATTAGTAGCTAGGACTTTATAGTACCTAAAAGTGTTAGTGATAAAATGGCATTAGTGTATAGTTATTGCAATATTGCAAAGTGTTTGTATAGTGTGTAGCATGTAATAGTACACCAATAGGAAATATCTGGCTTTTTACATTATATTTAAGTGTGTAGAAATTGCTTAATGTTAGTTACTAATAGACGTACCTATATATACAGCACAGATATGATGGAAATAGCAGGAGAAGAAAAAATGAGTGCTCCTTAATGATATGACTGTCGAAAAAGATTATAATCATCTTGCTCCGCATTTCAAAATTTAAAGTTGACACGGCAGTAGCCCATTCGTTTTGGTTTGCAAAATGCTCACAAATTTTCCACGAGTACAAAAGCTCATGCTGACATTCGAGGAATGTCAGGGCAATTTCCGAGTATTTTTCTTCGTCTTGTAAGACAGGCTCAATGGGAAAGGATGGCTCGTAGTTGTCAAAAAAGACAAGCGACAAATATCCACTCCTCTTCTACTTTGGTGACAGTTTTGGTTTTCTCAATGAAAAGAATGGGCTTTTGCACTGTGTGTGTAGTTATGTTATCAATAAAAATGTTTTAGTCTTGCATTATTCTTAAGTACTCTACTCGCTGCAGTATTCATCGCCAAGCTAGTTAAGTGACTCCTATTTCAAGTCTAGACAGACAAGACAAACTGTTTTGCGACAGTTCAACCGAAATGGATTCAGGCTACGAGTGAATACACTCCAATTATTAGAAATCATTGCAGTGTACATTATAAATAAGCTATTATTGATCAAAATATAATGTGTGTATGTATTTACAGGGAAAATTGCTGGAATCTAAGCACTAAGTACATGCAGTAGAAGTCCACATAATACCAGTAGAAGCCAGACTGATATAATTTGTTTACTTGTTCGTTCGTTTCTTAAGTATTTATTTAATATCATAGCATGTACGTTTTATCGTTGATTACTTACATTATTCACATTCAAATCTGTTCAAATACTAAGTACCCATTTCAAATTGGTATCATCAAACAGACTTGTATGTAATTACAACACCACGTATCTGATCCCAATTCTTATTATACTTATAATGTTTTCTTCATCATTACATTCAAGTGCCATCACTTGAACCAATAAAGAAAGAAAAAATTACGGTGGCATAGGTTTATGTTACTACAAATATTATTTACATGTCAGTTTGTGATGCAATTCT
Source organism: Pogonognathellus longicornis (assembly GCA_034694085.1). Lineage (NCBI taxonomy): Eukaryota > Metazoa > Arthropoda > Collembola > Entomobryomorpha > Tomoceridae > Pogonognathellus > Pogonognathellus longicornis. The sequence continues at coordinate 4,023 of JAQFYB010001316.1, read as the reverse complement.
ACACAGACATTACTAAATCATAATTATCATTTTTTGTAGCGTTAATTTGTGTATTGGTGACGGACACGAAGGCAATTGCTATCATTGTATCATCCTCTTCGCTTTACAAACTGTCATAAGTAGGTAGTGTATAAAATGTTGTTGGGTAAATCGGTATTTTTTGCTAATCGGACCGAAATAAATGTTTGGGAGGGTTGCGACACAAGAACACAAAAATAAAACCACAATTTTCGCATTTTTCATGGTGATGGATTTTGATTCTTGCTGTCATAGTTGTGTAATAAATATAATCGCTGCAGGGAATAAAAAATCATATGTATGTATAAGCTGTCTTTTATTGCTGACAGGAGCCTTGCATTGCCGCGACAAGAATGTTACATATAGCTACAAGAATACTTTGAGAAGACAAATCACTGTCGTTCACCTAAAATTACATGTAGTGGTATACGGGGTGAGCATGATGATATCGTATTATTTGCGAGAATACATGTTCCACTACAACATGTCTGATATTTGACATTTTTACTGTATTTTACATTATAGTGTACTGTACACCTACATCACATGCAAACGTATGGGGGTTTAGGGAAAAATAATATTGTATCATGTGTCAAACAGAAATTTTCCTAACACTATGTGGTATACATTGCTGTATTGGTTTGCACAGTTATATGTATGTATAGACATTACTACTAGACCAACTATTGCTAGACAGAAGTGGTATATAATGTGGTGAAGGCGAGACAACCAGACGACGATACCCTAACCAATCCATCCGTGCGTAGCCGAATAAGCCACTTGTGTTTGTAGTAGTAAACTCAATTCAAATATTTGACAATAGTCTCACACAGATTGGATTTGAGGGCTCGTAGGTCAGAAAAATACAGAAAGAAATACAAAATCGAAAATCTCATTTATCCTTTAGCCACTTGATCATCCTTCAATTCAAGTACGACATACATAGTGCATGTACAGAGTATTGAGTGTATACTCTGTACACATATATGTACAATACATGGTATAAATATATCCATTTTCTTATGAGCTGTATAATAATCATTTTAGTTCTTCAAATTATTGAGTTTACTTTGACATACATCATTACTGATCTTTCGAGATCAGCCCAAAGTTCCAGAATACTTTTAAAGTGGCAGAAAAAATGCATTGGAATGTTTTTCCCAGAAACAACAAATTCCTTTACTTTACCCTGCTCCTGAGAATTTCAAAAATTGTCGAGTGTTTTAGATGTAGCTACTAAATGAAATCAACTTGTCAATAGATGTCATGTTCGAAACGAACTTGCATGAGAACTTCGCTTAAAATACTGTAGAGATTTAAGAACGACTTGTATCATAGCGATGTACATAGAACTTATCACGATTTGTCATTTTTCGTATGGGACATTTTTTTAAACTGAATGCATACAGCTAAAGTTATAATTTGTCCATAAAGTAGCATTATTATTGCATGAGTAAGCCATGACGTAATGCAGATGAACAAATTTGAAATAATTTAAATTTTGTCATCAGAACGATAAAACAGAACGAAGAAGGGAAGGGTGGAAAGTGTAAGTACCGTAAATAATGGAGGACTACTAAAAAACTGAGGATATGGCCAGGAGAGAATACAGATTGGTTTACAGCAAGGAGAGAATAAATGATAAAAGAAGGCAATCGTAATGCAATGGTAATGGCGCAAGAAATAGAAAAAGGGTTAATGATGGAGGCGTGAAAAACACGATGGAAAAAATGACGGTGCTCACGAACAATAGGAACGAAGCATACTGTCATCCTCCTCCTTATAAGTTCAGACTAGCAGTCAGTCAGTGCGAAAAATGTCAGTAGCAAAATGACTATAAAGAGCCAAATTATATGTTTGCTCCTGCCATTGTACTCACCCATTGTGGGCCATACCATGTTATTTTACCTGCCTTCCCTTTCCATATTATTCTTCTTCAAATTCTTCCTTCGTCCTTTATAATTCAACTTACATATTTTACTTCGAGATCCACGGATGAAAATGAAGCAAATTTTATCTAATCATTTTTATTTAAATCAACTAGGACGGACTATAATATTGTGAACAATAAACAACAGCAGCAGCAGCTTGAATAATTAAAAATTGAAATTAAATTAGTCAGTTGTAGTTTTGTTTTGAACAGCTATACTAGCCTGATAGCTACAGTTAAGTTGTACAGGGCAAGTTTTGTAAACGGGTGCTGTTTGGTGATTTGGTTATAAACTTGATTCTTGCACTTTACAAAATCTTCAGCATGCACAATCATAAAATACTCGTAATACAAAGATTTAATTAATGAAGGCATATACACTCATTCTATACTCATTCTAACACAAACTTATTTTATTTTATTTTGCTATGTATAACTGTACTAACCTACCATGTGCATGTAGGTAGTTTAATCAGTCCACAAAAATGGAATGAAATAGTTTGTACTGTATTGCTCTTGTTTCCTACAATTATTTAATTTGATCTGACGAAGAAACCAGATCCTACTAGTAGCATAATAATATATGGATGTATACCTAGATACATTTACCAATTATTTACCACCATGAAGTGAAGGAACAAGGATGATGTGTATTAAATCTAAATGACTTTAGTATCTCATCACTTAAACACAAAGTTTAGGTTTCCACTTATGAATGTAGACATGTGGATGATGTTCCTTGAATTGCTCATAAGGACACATCTACCAAGTGCAAGAGTTTACCTTGAATTTGATCTGTTTGTTGCATCCCACAACTGACGGAGATGCTGATGCAGAGATAAATTGTAAATAAACTGCTGACTGATGATAGACAGAGTAGTATGGTAAATTCAAGACATGTAACAATTACCACGTATAGCATATGACAACTCTTACTATCAAACTCTAACATAATAAATAACACCATCACATGAAACATACGTCCACACACACATACACACACGACGTACGTAAGAGTGAGAGAAATAGAATAACACAAGAAATTTTCAACCTGCATATTACTAAACTAATAGTAGCAGAGCACAATACACATCAAACCATAACATTTTTCACGTATCTGTATGTTGTGTGTTTCGATGTTGAATTGAATGGAATCTTTTACGTAACATATGCCTGTCAGAATCAGACAAAATTAGGGATGAATCGAAACCCAAAAGCAAACGAGCCAAGTGAACACTTGTATGTATCATCATTCAACTCTCATTCAACTTACTTGCAGTAAATGTGTGCATTTTTACACAAGTAGCTTTTTCCCAGTTGTCCATTTACACTTAAATATATTTAGGTATACGACAGACACATACTAAATCTATGTATGTATCTGGATATATATATTTATTGTAGAACGAAGAGGCACATACTACACAAATACATAGTTTTATTTATAAATGCAACGTCTGCATCGAGCCAAAGCCAAACCACCTCATCAACAACATCCAGAGAGGTACCTACTCATCATCATCATCATCATCACCATACTTTTATTATTAGTGTAGCATTATATTATGTGAAATGAGAATTACACTTTACTTGCTACACCTTTAACTTGTACATACACAGAAGATGTTACCTTTGCGCTATATGCATGCATGATGTTGTTAGTTGTTGTGCACAACATCAGTTTGATATTTATTTCGGAGTATGCTAGAACTATGTGTAATGTAAGTTTATAGTTGAGAAGAGTGAGGAAAAGGATGAGTTTGCATTTCATTTCCCTCGGACTGATGAGTTAAGTTAAGAGACGAAATGTATGTACGAGTATGAGCTCAAGTCTAAAGTAACAATGTCTCTATGCTTTCAACCTGACAATACAATGGACAATGCTACGTGACTCAACAGTTTCTTCTTCCACAGGACACAGATACACATATTTCCAAGTGCACTGCGTAGCTACACCAAAACTAACTTTTACAAACTATATGCTTAGCTCTAGTATGTGTATCGCTACTTTTTAGTTGAATGTCATGTCCTACCACCACCATCACTTCAAATCAAATCTTCTACAACAACACACA
>JAQFYB010001315.1:0-34245 GCA_034694085.1 Pogonognathellus longicornis | reverse complement strand
TGTCCGTTCGGCGTTCGGCTTTCGGCAAAGCGTGTTCGGGCAAAGTCTCTCTCGGCAATCGGCCAATGTCTACATTGTCAATCTTCGGCATTCGGTTGTTGTCGATGAGCCGGAGACATGATTGACCTAATGAATAATTTAAAATAATAAAACATTGTGATTTAAAATTTAAAACACTCGGCCTTATAAATTAATGTGGGACTATTTGTATTTCAATTTTTGTACTCTTTGTACTAACAAATTTGGGAATAAGTGATCTACCAATTATCACAACAACTATATCGTATAACGTTGTATTTTAATACACTCGGCTTTATAAATTAATGTGTTACTATTTCAATTCAATTTTTAATGTTCCTACGTACCTAAGTACTAAGTACCTAGTGTATTTTGATATTTATTGAATGCATATTATTTGAAATTAACATTAAATTACAATTTGACTAGTGCAATTTATATAACAAGCCGACACAAATGTCCTCTAAAATATTAGCCTTAGTATTCCGTTACCTAACAATAAACTATACCTTTAACACTCTATTTTACCATCACAAAATTAGGTAGGTAGGTAATTATTAAAATACTATCTGTATGTCATTATTAGGTAATAAACTGTAATATGAAATAGTGGATTCAAATGGTTCGAATGTTGTAAAAAGAAACTAGACATTTGCCATTATCGACATACCTATGCTATACCACTCATACATTTCTCTTTAAACTGGTCTTTCATTCTTATGTAACTTATGTTCGCAAAATCCACAAAGTTGTACTGTTGGTGAATCTGGGAAGCAAAGTAACAATTTCATTATTATTCTAACATCAAACCAAAGCAAAATCTGGGAAACATGTTATAATTACATATATGAGACAATGAAATCAAAACCACACAGAGAGAAGCTCATCACCACCAAACCAAGCTCCTTCTAATCGTAATTGTTATTTGTAAATTGCCAACCATCTCCTATGTAAGTAAGTATATATTATAGTCTGTGTGTATATTTTCCAAACTTGTGAAATAATGGTTGTGTTGTTAGTATAAGTCTCAAAGTGTTAACAATGGCCTCTTGAACATTGTTGTTGTCTATTGCCTTTGTCACCACTGCACTATACACTGCTGCGTAGCAGAAACTGGTACTCTTATTACAATTATGAAGCGGAAAGTGATAGCCTTTTCTTTGCTCAACTACCTCCTGCCACCACACCACACCATAATATATCACTATCGCTCAAACTGCTAAGTTGTATGTAAAGTGTAAAGGTAGCTGTTGGATATTATTAGGGAATAATACAAAAGACAAGCCAATGAGCATCTTGTTTTCTATTCTTCGAAATCTACACGGTCGTCGTCTTGGTCGCATCCATCCATCCATATTCCAAGTCGAACGCAGATTCAAAGAAACTCTTGAGAAACTTAAACGAGTAAACTGGGAGAGACGATGGAGCTGAACTCAATTTATTATTTTCAAGAGTTCAGTTTCCTCGAAGAAGAATGAGAGAAAATGTCTTTTGCCTTACTGTCTCAGCTACTAGTACATAGAACTATACATTATGTACATACACAATAACTTCTATGTACTTACTCCAGACTTGGATCTTCAAAACTTATACAGCACACACTTTCCCTCTTTATATCTGTATTGTACGCACTAATACAATACAAGCACATAACTATTACAGTGTAGTGTATTACACTGAAAGACTCATTTCTAGTAATAGTATATATTGTATACTTGGTTCCTTTTCTGATAGTAAATACGGAACGATCACTTCTGAAAGTAATTCCTCTCTATCCATTCATTCCGTTTAAGTCTCCAATCTGTCGACAGCGTCTACCACATGCAATGTAGTCGTAATAGACTCCCTCACTTGATCTTCTTCATCTTATACCTTTAGCTATAGTTTTAGCGCAGTAGAGTTTCTATACACATCTTTCCACGGTGTATTTACATGTATTCATGCTACATGTTCTCTTAAATCTCGTCACAACTTTTACCTTTATCATTCTTCAGCATTCACCAAGCAGTATATGGAAAATGCAGGCTTTACGCTGGTATGGTGTGTAAAATACATGTTGTATTCTGCTATAGAGCTTAATAGTGTATTACTCTTACCCGGGATCTTCTAGCACATACTTTGTAAGTGTATGTGAACATAGTATAGGTATCGTGTCATATTGTAGCTATATGGAGGAATTTAAGCAAGTGGAGAGGTGGTGGTTGAGAAAGTCGGGCTTCATTCGTCTTCAGGGCGCAAGGGATGAATTTAGACACGCTCATAAAATCATTTTTCATTGCCTCCTTCACAAAGACTCATTTTCTTCGCTTGCTTATCTTTCCATCAATCAGCACTCGTTTCCAATGATCCAATGCTCAAAGTGTCTTCCTCCATCTTATTGTCAGTGCAGTGGTAAAGGCATCGTGTTAATATCTATAGTAGGTATAAGGATGCATTGTGCATTTGTATTTAAGAACAGAAAAATCTATTAAGTGCAATAGTATGGGTATCCAAAGCTTTGATTTCATTCGATCTAGATGGGATGGTGGATTTGGAGTTCTTGAAGGATATAGAACTGTAGGTGGTTTTCTTTCTTTCGTCGCCTTCACCGCTTGTCTTTGTCTCTGTTCACACAACAGAAATAATAATTTGGCCACAACATAAACTTTCAAATGAGGAACTAACTAATAAATATAATTTAAAAGTATTTTCATCCCATCATATCTGTTTTAAATGAGTCATACGTTTTGAATCCAAAAATTGAATGATATTATTTATAAATAACATATCAAAGTAGTACCTATTTAAAATGTGATGGATGTAAATATATATGTATTACAATTTTTATTCTCATCAAGATACATTCCCGAATCTGTATTTTTAGTAAAATCCTAAACTGTACTAATTTTTCTAATGTAATCCTCAGGTAAACATCACACTTAACTTGTAGTTAACAATTCTAAAATTTATTTTAAAATTGCTTTTTGATTTTTGTTAAAAATAAAATATAGACACCCAAAGAAGCTTTTAAATGCATTTCTGTTTTCTAAATAATTTTAATTTATTTAAGTGAATTGAACTTCCGGAGTTTATAACAGTAGCAGATTGCATAAACAAAATAAAACTTTATCGGTAAGGAAAAAATGAAAATTCATAGAATTCTTAAACCCTTGAGTTGCGAAAATATATAACCTACATATTGTAAAAGTCATTTGACTAGTACCCTAGTAGGTACCTACTAAAATTGTGTCATCATAAATAAATATATCACCTACTCAAAAGTTAGATTCATATTCGGAACCGGTTTGGTGTATCAGTTTTTGATAAAATGATGGTACAGCATTGTAAGTAAGTACTTAGTATTTAATACAGTAAATTTAGTATATGATCTATTATTATTATGGTGAGTTTACTGCAATGTAAAGTGTAAAGCAGGGGAGACAAGCCTGAAACAAGAAGGCTCCTTAGCCTTAAGGCTCATCTTGATGCTGATCTGATCTGAGAGAAAAAAGGCGCAGAGGGAACAATTTTATGGGTGGACACCCACAGAGCTCGAGATTGACTTTAAGAAGTCGGGACAGAATTACTATGGCACATGAATATAGGTACCGGACTAAATTCTCTTTAGTGTTTACTTATTATTGTACTGTTCAGGTTCATTCATAGCTATAGTTAACCTACATACTCTCTCGCTCTACTACATAGTTATATTATCATCCTTACAAACCCCAAGCACAAATACATAATAAAACATCGAGAAATAAGCAGACAAAAAATTTGAAAACAAAAGTGAGTAGCCAAACAAGATTAGTGCTTTAGAATCACATAGAGATTACAACACTGTAAATGAATAAAAGTCAAGTGATCCGGTTTAGTAACTACTAATGCAAACACTAAAAACATTTGTACTGTAAAATGTTTACAACCTACAAGAATACTTACAAAAAATGTCAGACCTATATTTACTTTATAGTTGTGGCATTAGTAAAATAGGCACCGGTTCTACTTAAATAACATGCAAAGCAGAAAATGGAAGTCATGCCAGTTTTAATTATTCTGTTTTAGTGTACTGTACTATAATACCAGTTGCTTACCTATTATTAAATTCAATCATGCTATGTTTTAATTGTAGCAAAGAACGTTATTATGACTAACATTCCAGTTGAAAGTGGTCTAATTTTGACTTTATAAAACATCGGAACAATTAAAGTTAGTTGGAAATACCACAACATTACACCATAGGCAGCGGTTTAAAACAAACATCCAAAACGAGAAACCTAAACTAAAGACTATATTATACCTTCATGCATTTGCGTTAGAGTATGTAAATAACAAACTAAAACATTCTTTATTATATAATTCAGGGCAATTAACTGGAAATACGCTTACTTAGAGCCAGAGGATTAGTTTTTGATTACATACAAGACAAAGTACACCTACAAATATCAATTGTAGAAATAGACAGTGAAATGAACTAAGATGTTTAGCGAAAGAATTACAATATCAACAATGTTGTATTACCTACGTATATAATATGCAAGCAAGTAATTATACACTATAGGACTATACACAAATGCATATACTTTCTATTCAACAAAGTTATATGTATTATGCCTACTATTGAAATATCCAATCCCAAAATTACCTGGAGCGTAATGAATAAAATAACTAAATACTTATTTCCGTTATGAAGTTATGAATACTATGTAAGAAGTGCAAATAAATTGTTTTCAAAAAGGAGCTAAACAATAAAATCTATTTTTAGTATAATTCAAATTATACTAAACCTTCATGTAACTATATAGGTAGGTGTCAGGCAAGGCCATAAACTATTATTTAGTGTCAGGTGTGTAAAAAGATTCACTTTTAAACAACATGTTCATACACTAAATTTATATAGGTACTATATCTACTTTATTTATTAGTAGAATGAGTGTCGAATATCTTGTAGTTCTCATTAAAACTTTTACTAACTGATGGGTACATACAAAGAAAAAGTCATTTCTGCTCCAAGAAGCTGAAATCTCATCTGATGGAGAATTTGATTAAAAGTCTCGTGTAGATTACAATAAGATTGTAAGTTAAGTAGTTGTGTCGGTAAGTGGCAGACTTTTGCTTTGCTCTGTTGTTGGTTGAGTCGTGGTGAGAGTCATGTCGTGTTCACAGGAACATCTTTAAAGAGACGAGAGAGAGGGAGAAGAGCAAAGAATGGAAATCAGTTTTAAAAGTTTTATTAGAAGAACCTATGAAGGAAGAAGGGTGAGTGAGAGACATGAGTCAAGTACAAGAAGAAACTGTGTGAGTCGTGCATTCATTCGTGTCAGAGAAATCATTCCTTGTTTTTCACCCTCTACTTCTTCTATTAGTATTCGTAAGAATGTAACTAAAATATACCTGATGTATGTCTGTGTGAGTGAAATGAGCTCCTGCAGTGTCTCACAGGAAAGATCATCCTAAGCGTATTCCACTAACCCTGACTCTTTTGATCTTACAGCCCTGACTACAATTACTACACTTGATCCAAGCGGATTTAGTTTTTATTGGGTTCAAAGAATTTTCAATTTAATCGCTTTATGGTAAGGTAAATATAATTTAATGTAGGTAGGTATCAGTTTTTATAATTGACTTCTTTAATAATCTTGATTATCGTATCATATAACATGATAAATGCCATCGTAGCCATAGCTGGGATTTGGTTTCGGGGGAGGGGGGTAAACTGCCTATATAAGATGCAAATATGCTTATATTATCACGTGTAGCACGAGAAACTTGAGCTAATTTAAGCCAGAATCAATCAAAAAGAAAAATTTCAATTCTTTACCCCTTCAGGTCAAAATAACCTATTTTTTGGGATTTCGAGTGGAGGGGCAATTGACTGACTGACCAGTAGTGAATCAATACTAATCTTGGATGGTTATTCTATTTTGTCATTATTACCTACCTAATATTTTTTAATATTTATTGAAATAATTTGAATTACAAAGTTCAAATTTATTATATTTTTTATTTTGTTTTTCCCTTGCGTCTACAGTAATACAATAAAACATGTATAAATTCTGTAATATGTAGGTACATGTCACATTTACATTTTCAATCATTATGAACTTTTTCTCACCTTTGGGAGAAAACATTGCATTTTCACCTTTTATCTGCAATACTGTTATATAGATCAAATTACACACAGCAAAGAAATTATTTTTGTGACGTTTCAAATAGCTTTCCTAAATCCTAAAAAGTGTTTTCTCATCTAACTTTTTGTAGTATAGGCCTGTAATATTTTGAAGTGATAAGGATAAATAATTAGATTGAAAACTGCAATCGTGTAAAAAAATATCACTAACTCTTTTAGGTTTTCTAAATATATTTTTTCGTCATTATGTTAGCATTTTAACAAACATGCAAACATTTTACTTCTTATTGCTTATTGATATATTCAATACTAAATGCTATAAATGGTTCGCTTCTTCTCTGATGTAAACCAAATCATAGAATTCTCCTCACATATTATTGCTCTTACAAACTTCACATAATCCCACTGTAGCAATAAAGGCTTTCTACTCTGTTTATAATGACCATTTGCTCCTAAAATAATATTAGTTCAAAGCGCAATGTCCATAAATTACAATAACCATCCAATAAAATAATACTAATAACAAGTAATGATAATAAAACACAGGGGAAATTTTCGTCTCAGTCGAATTAATCTTGAGAATTGAATTGTCTTTTGGAGGTGGTAAATATTTTCTTGTGCACAGGAGAGTACTATTCGTAGTTTCTCAAATCTCAGCTAAATGCCTGGGAAGTTCTTGCATAGAAAATCCTTTTCTGTTTCTTGAGATTTTCTTCGACGACCCATACTTACACTAAAATACACAATTTCCCCACAAAGAGAAAATGATTACAATTTATACATAGATTCCCTTATCCCTAAAGCATTCCAAAGACCTCTATTGTTCACGGGAGAGAAGAACAGATGGGAATGATGATGATGATCAAATCACCCTTTTATTATTAAATTGCATGCAGATATTATTATTACACAGTATACTCCACACAACCTCTATACCTCTATACAATACACTAAAAGTGAATAAATATATGTGTTAGTAACTTCCGCTATATTTTATATATCACATACATGAACAAGGCTACTTATATGAATTAAACTGCAAACATCTTACACAAAGCTATAGCAAATAGCTATAGCAATCGGCAATCTCAGGAACTAATAATAAAACTATTATGTTCAAGTTTAAGTCAAGAGTGCACAAGGAGAGAGAGTACAGTTAAGACTTAAGGTTCCTTTCTTGTTGCCGCAACTGAAATGCATGTATTTAATGAATTCTGCATGAAATTAGGTAAAACTGTAGCAGATTCGAAAATCATTATCCATAATTGAGCTGAGACTACAAAACTGCACGTAAAGTTTAAGGTTTCTCGTGAATTCTCAAATTAAATACCTTATCCCTCGATGCAACACGCTTTCTAAATTGAAAAGATTAAAAAAGCCTTATATAAAACTAAAAATAGCAGTTATGATCCATAGTAAAGGAATATGAAAGGAGTCTCAATGGGAAAAGTTGTAGTGAAAGCGAGAGGGAAATAATTGCATGCATTTTAGTTTACTACTGTAATAACAACATGATGCACTTGAACTTGGATGTGTATACAAATTGCATTGGTTTAGACGAGTACTTATAATAACCATAAATAAATGCATCAACCAACTATATCTTAACTTTCACCTATACAGTACACGTACACCGAGGCTAACGTTAATACACAAAACAAATTGCCATTATTAGTAGCTTATTCGTATAGAAAAGAATTGTCATTTTTACATTTAACGTATTATTGTGTATATGGGAATGTGATACAGCCTACCCTTCTGTTTACACATAGAAGGAGTACAATGACTTAGATTCATCAATTCTTCAATTATATATGGAAATAAAATTCATATAGCTGAGCTTTCAAAGTATTAACGTAAAGACGAAGGGAGAGTCGGTTGAGTTTAATAATTACGTTTCTGGCGTGTCGTTTCCTTAAGTAAATACACGTAAAAAGACGGAGAATTTATTAGGAAAGTGATGCTGAGCCCGTTTTCTGTGAGCTCCTTTCCCTGGAATTGTACACAAGTAGGTACTATGTATGTGCGTGTACATATTATACTTGAGGTAAATTTAAGCTGACTGGGTGTATAAGCATTAGAGCATAGTTAGTTTAGTATATTCTACTGATATACATAGCTTTTTCGTCTTTGGCTTGAGACTGAATTTCAGTGTTGGCAAAAGTGAAACTTTTTAAGCGATATGATGGAAAGAAAACACTTTTAACGATGCGGAGGGGGAAAACGAGGAAACTAATCGAGTAAAATATTCAAATATTACTTTATCTACCTGAACCAACTGCGTCGACTTGACTTTATTCTTTCGACTGTTATAGCACTAGTACATCCTACGCATTTACTCACATAAGCAACGAAAGCTTTAACCATAACACCAAAATGAGAGAATATACATAACATAGCATGTTGAATCGGCATTTTGCACATTTTCCATGTATACATCCTTCTCTCTACATACTTCAGTTCATTACGGTTTATTAATTAAATTAATTAAAAATCTTACAGAAATATTTGCGCTGAACAGAAAATTGCCGTTCTGGAAAGAGACTATTCGAAACTCCCCGTATCAAGTATCAAGTAATTACACCCAACAAAGCACTAATCAAAAAATTCCTTTTCTCTGTCTATCTGTAGAAAGAAAAGCTAAATAAAATTACTTCGGATTATGATTCCATAGAAAAAACTCATCCACCAAACAAAAACACGCCCACCAGAGATAAAAAACACGTATCAATCGTTAAAAAAGTAATTCTGTCATCATCACACAACATCAACGTGTCTCTAACTAACTTTACTAACTCCGCACTATCATCTTGTGTATTATTTACTACATCATTGAATTTTAAAGCACAGCCATCTTCAATTGCATTACTTTGCTCCAGCACGAGAGCAAAAACAAAACCGTCACACGAAATGACGCTCAGAGAACAGTAGGTACAATTAAAAATTTACAAAGAATATTACGAGCTTCGTGTTGAGTTCCTCCTGATGTGAGCACTCTTACATACATACATACTATATGTTCATATACATTCTTACACATCGAAAAAATGTTTTCCAAGTTCTCAACCTTCAAAATGGTCCCATAGTAGTTAAAGTTAGCCAAAAAGAACAAAACTTGACTGGTTCATTCTTGTTATCTCCAGCCGGTTGCATTGCATCGCATTAGAGCCACACCATACACCAACTCCTGCTGAATAAAGGAAAGTGCAGGAGCTCAACTCATTTCAACACTTCCTCTCCCCCAAATCCCATTAGTTAAGGCAGGAACGGAACTTTTACGTACAATTCTTAATGTAGCTTACCTATAAGCTCTTCCACACACCCACACTACTAAAACATACATATACAGCTCCCAGTTTGTTAAAAGACACCTAATATACAACACCACAACCATTCTTTTGCACTAATGACTAATGCATGAATTTACTTAGCTTCTATTACTTACTGTCACAACGATTGCCACTATTTAGTTGTCTTACACCATAACGGTGCTATACTTCTAACACTTATAAAGGAAAGCTTTTTTACTCTATGCAATGGGAAAAGCCATAATAGAGAAAAATTACATAGGAAAAAGTGAAAGTCAAGGTAAAAACACAAGACTGTGTAGTAAAAGTGATCAATATCCTCCACAGAGCTGTTTCACACACAAATTATGTGGTTTTTGAGTCTTTAGTAGCAGTTATGCTACGATCGTCCCTCCATTTATATCCCTTCTTTAGTCTCAACATCCATACTATTTATTCCAAGGTATAACATGTACTATTTTACAAAATGTGTCTATAAATGTATATCCAGGCTATTCGTTAGTGCTGGTAAAGTAGTATGAATATTGTGAGTGAGTATAATGCATAGATCACTTGTACGAGTGAAGGTATTTATATAGGAAATCTATATGGGTACTCTGCGGTAATTTAATGTTGGGCGGGTGCGGGCAGTATAAATAGTTTTGTGTGTGTTCCTGTCTACTTTGTGTAAGTGAATTTATCGGTTTTTCAATAAACTTATGAAATGAATAGATGAGCCGTTCACTTGACTTTGTGGTAGCATTTTGATGCGATAGTAATAAAGATAGAGACCTGGAAGAGAAGCCTTTCTCTAATGGAATACACATTTATATGGAGATTGTGAGACTCTCAAAACCATAGGGTGAATTGCATTACCTATAGAAGCGTTATAGCAATATCTTTCCATGAAATCCAAAAACGTACCCTGTCCGTGCACCACTTTATTTACAACAAAACGTGAACACTTCCTATCTACGCACAATATCAGCGGGGATAAATATACACGCAGTGAAAGTACTCAATGTTAAAGTAAAAGGGAGATGTGTCTCTACATAAATACACTGTATACACTTAGGTGCACCTACTGTATAATACATGCATTGAGAGAAAATGTTCTAAAAGTTACATACATAATATTACCTACTAGTTTCAACACGCAATTTAGTGTGTAAGTGTAAGCCCAGGCCAGGGTCGTATATAAAGGACAAGGTTATGATAGTTATAAAATTCTCATGTATGGTATAAAATTGAAAATTCGGTTATACCGTAAGAATATATAGAGTAAAATAAAATGGGTTGTAGTTTGTAGCATGCATTACTGTATGAATGTATCTGCTACTTGTAAAATTATAGCACTATAGCATGTATGTGTGTATAAATGCGTAGTGAATTGAATTCAAGTGGTCCATGGATGAATGAAGCCAAACGGACAGACCCAAGGCATGAACAACTAACCAAGTCAATTCAATACAAGACAAGTGTACTCTTTCCTCATCTCATCTCGTTATACGGAAACTGAGAGGGGATCGATTGTGAAATGGGTATTTTTATTAAAAATGAAGTGGCTGCTTGAAGATATGAACTTGAACTCTGTCTGTGTGTGTACCTTCCCTTCATTCAACCATATACATATACAGACCTAGTCGATTCAACAGTAGCGCTGTACAAGATAAGACGCGATACGCAAATGTTTCTTGGTGCATCATCTCACAAGGTTAGGAAAATAAACTTATGTACACTCGAGAAGAGCATGGTGGTATACTCTTGTGAGGACTACTTGTAAAGTCAAGAGTCTAAAGAGAGGGAAAGCAATATAGAAAATAAAGAGAGACATAAGGACAGCTCAAGGAAGGAAAGAGAGAGAGAATGTCTGAGGGGGGAAACCTTCCTCATAGAAATTGAGGGGAGAAAGTAATAAATTCAAATTTCACTATTCGAACAGAAATGCATTTTCTTTTCGATCCATTCATTCATTCAGTCTATCACTTACTTAGTTTGTGTTGTAATAATAATATGAACCTTGGCGAACTGTAAGTACTATATACGAACTAATGTAAAGTTCCTTCATATATTTGTGTTTAGTTTATAGGTAAAATGTATACAAGATGATCCTGTGTATATTTTCCTATGTAAACTGTTTACGTATAGACTTAGACTCATGCTTAAGTGTTAGGCAGTTCAGTACATAAAGGATTGCATAGTATATTACAATAATAAATACACTAATACAAAGAAAACTTGTCTTGAAAGTCAAGTTTATTTAAGTTTGACTTACGCATTGCACGTTTAACAATCTATACAACAATTTGTGCATTTCTCATTTCGGACAAAAAGGAAAAGGAACACGAATGCACAAAGGCTTGTTCTTCTACGGTGGTAGGTACTAGGTAGTAAAAGTTATATTTACTAAGAGAATGCACAACAAGGAACTTTCCATTTTCTTTAGGCAATACGGTTTTGTCGTGATATAACAATAATAATAATCTGAGTTCTTGTTTAGCATTCTCATTTCATTCCACGTTGTGCGTGCAGCATTGCTATTTCTGTCCCACTTGATATTACGCATACATATTTATATTTATCCTTCTGTAGTACCTACATACACTTATTTATATTTACATACTGTGTATATACAGAATGAGGAAAGAGATGATGAGGTCCTTTGGTACATTACGTAGATGAGTTGAAGTTGAGAGAGAAGGAGAGTCGAGTAGTTTTCAAGTGTTTTGGTCTATAGAAGTTATAGATATGCTTCTTCTGCTGGAGGACAAAATACAACGTGTGTGTGTAAAAGTATACCTATGTATAATGTATGTGGAAAGCGGAAGAAAAGAGAAAAGTGATTGTTGAATGAGATTCGGGTCACGTTCATCGGGCTGCTGCGAAATATGAAGATGGGAAATGTGCTCGAGACATGTGTAACTTCCGACCCGTCAAACACAAACATATCAATGCAATGCAATCCTTTGCAAAGCCAAAGACGACGAAACGAAAGAAAGATGCGGGGAGAGACGACTAAAAGTCACTCGCCAGGAATACAGACTACTAAGTCACAAGAAGCAAAAGATGAGGAAGAACGAGAAAAAGGAAATAATATTGTTAATATTATGCTATAGGTATGGATAATACAAGTGAAAATGTTGTAGTGTCTATGTATAGAGCTTTGACATATAGAGGAGTAATGTAATACGTGGCGAGACTTGTCTGTATGTGTTTGTGTGTAATATTTAGTCGTATAGAGTGAGTTCTCAATATGAGTTTCTGAAGAGTGTGTATTAATGTGAAACTAATAGAATACAAAACATAATGGGGTGATATGTTGTGACGTGATGTCGCACGACGGGTAGGAAAGAGTCAAGAGGCTATTTGTACATGAGACGGGGAGTACATTACTTTTTTACGCAATATTGTCAAAGTTCCATCCTTTTTGTGCAAGTAGTCTCTGCATATATCTGCCTGCATTGGAAATTAATGCCCCACAGGACTTTCTCTCTTTGTATCTCATTTTCTTACAAACTAAGTAGTTGTGTTGTTACTATTTTTTAACGGTAAATATTATGATACATGAACAAGGAAATCACATCCAATCTACTTCATTAACCTTGTATAAGGATTTTATGTTTAGAAAGATTTAAAAAACACATTGACGTACAATACACACCTATTCTTTTTGAGTTTTAAACATGACAAAAGATTTTAAAATAAAAACAGTCATTAACATGCAAAAATATTTAAAATATCTATACATCACATGGCAAAAACTTTGATAATTAATGGAGAGTAGAATATCATTGATCGTCTGTATGTAACCAATTTAAGTAAATGATTCGTATGATACTCAGGAACATAGATACTATGCTATATAGTTGTAAATTATTTTATTGTGACGAATGCATATGAATATAATATCAGCAAAGCAAAAATGTAATCATTTTTCTCTCAGAGATACCGAATTCAGTTACCTAATTTCTTTGTTTAATTCATTCTGATTCAAATGTTTGAAATATTGCATAGACTATTATAGAGATACGTTGTACAGTCACAGATGAATGAGTTGCTATACTTTTAGCTTAGTACACGTTGCAGGGGATGCTGCTATGATTCCACCTTGGTTGTATTTGCAGTCAGAGTTGTATAAAATGGAAGGTTTGAACCGGCTGCGGGTTTTAAGCCAAAGTGGAATCCTTTTGTTCCCCAAGGAACGATTTTTCACGCGAGCAAATAGGGAGCACAGCATCTCTCGACACACACGGCGGCCTCTCGTCGTCCTCTCTCCTCCATGTACCACGCACCACCATTACATATCACTATCTCGAAAAAATAATAAGGAAAAAGAGCTCCCGACAACGAAGAGACCGGGCATCAGGTGTTGGGTTTCCAGATCGACCCTTAAATCAATGAATCTTCCACACTAAACAACCCTCAAGAGATGTAAACAGATCCGCTTTCTCACTTTCCTCCTCTCTCTTTCTATCTTCCTGGACCAAACTGTACAACAAATACGAATACTCAAACTACACCGCTATATATTCACTAATAACTATACCATTCTTATCTTCAATGCTTTCCATATGGCCACCTCTCCCGTTTTTACGTACAAAACGAAATTCTCACTCTGTGTCCTTATATATACTTACATGGATAATATATTTACGTACAAGTATATTTTCCAAACAAAAGTTGATATTCCTTTAAGGGTTTTGAATGTACATAGTACTGGTAAGGGCAAGTATTTGCAACAAGAAATAAATAGTCCAGTTGTATCTCCCACTATGAAGATAAAGGTAAATGCCAAGTTTCTATTACTGTATTAAAACTCGAAACGAATATCTACGGAGCAATAACATCATCCCTCTTTTTCCACCCCCATTTATAGACGCGTACTTATAGCATCATGCATATAAAACAAAGTATCTGTATCTTTTGTGACTCTATAAAGGGTGATATCAATTTTATATGTGTACAGAATTACCTTGTAAATATAAAATTGCTGGCTCTAGTACATGTATAACAATTTACACAAAGTCAACGGATGACTTTATGTGACTTCTTGTATAATGTATCAATGTGCATCCCCTAAATGTATTACTTTCAGGTGTACCATCCTAATAATTCACAATTACACTAGGTATGTTATTAGTATTATTTATAATGTGCAATTTTTCGAGAAATATCCCAATGTGCTAGTTAAGTTACATAATCACAAGTTGTAATGCAAATATCGAAAACTATTTTGCTGATTTTTACATGTGTTATAGTGGTAATGTAATAGTAATAAAACATTTTTAGCGTAAATATATACTTTGATGGGAAATCCTATTACTAACAGATCTATTTTTTACACTGTAAAGAATTTTTTTTATAGAAATATTTTACAGATTGACGTACAGTTTACAAACTTGTTTTTTTTTTCATTACATTTTGTAAATTGAGAGCTGAATATCACTTGATGGGACACAATACAAGCTAACTCGTCTAAATAATATTTGTAAATCTACTATTTCTATTTTAGAGTTTTGCAAGTTGTATCTAGTGTGTCATTGGGGAAAGAATATAATGCACTGCACTAAAAATCTGTCTTTTAAGAAAACCAAAGCTGAAAAAAATATTCAATGTAGTTTTAAAAAACATGTAAAATTATGACAAATAAAACTTATATTTCGAATGAGTTCATCAAAAATGTAAAGATATTTTACTAGCATTGCATTGTGTTATAAAATAGCTCACAAGTGTGGTTTTACATGCCATTATTGCCATTTCATGTTATTGATGCATGTTGGATTGAAAGGCTTTTTGTATTTGTCTCTTTCTCCCTGTTTCTTTCTCTCTAGGGCAATGACGCAAGAAGAGCAGATGCAAAATGCAATGTCATTGACTACACACATACCGAGGTCTGTTTCATTCTGTTGTCTACTTGAAACTTCCATTAGTTTCAATGCCCAGCGGATTTTAGACGACATTTTAAGGCAATTTGAACACAGCCTTCTGTTGTTCTCAGTTGATGAGTCGACGTCCTGTCGTTGTTTCACGACTCACTCACACTACACATGACAATGCATCAGCAACGATGAATTTTACTTAAGCTCAAACACAATCTCTATGTAGTACTCAACGTAGTATACATTGTAATAATAACTAATGTATCCTGTCCAGTTCTCCAGACGGTTATAACTCAAAATGCAAAAGTGCTATGTATCATTTCGTCTTATGCGTGGTTTCCTTATTTGTGCTTTTATAAGTGTTACAGTACAGACACTCCAGATATAGCCTTTTAAATAAGTTAGTTTGTATTCACATGCACCAAGAATGTAAGTTGAGTGAGTAATTGTATTTAAAAACTTTCTTTAGAATTTTAAATACATGCAGTTACTTACATGGATGCAACTCTGGGAACACATGGTCTGCACATGCACATTGTAATCTACACGAGGAAAGAAACAGGAAAGAAAGTTGTTCGCTCCAAAGCAATATTTCCAGAAACAGACATAAAAAGAGTTTTCTTCATTTCATTTGCATTTTGTAAATCGAGGACAGAATTTCAATTGATGTGACATAAGATGCATGTTTGCTCGTAGTAAATAATAGTAGTAAATTCGCCTATACTACAAATGTAGCTGTATTTCTATATAAACTCATAAGTTTTAGTAAGGACAAGTCGGGCTAGTGTTTCTATTAAGAAAAGAGTAGACGAGACTGTTGTAAGGGAAAAGGGGAAGAAGAATGTGAGATAAATTAGTTACAGGGAGCTAATAAGTAAATAAGCCAAAGAAAAGGGAAAGACTCGTGGTCGTTGCAAGTGAATTCTACACGACAGACACATGAGACTCTGTTGCTTTCCCTTTTTCCTTATCAATTTCAGTTTAGTTTCAATTTCCATATTGTACAGACACAAACTGCCATACTGAGTAAGAGTTACGGTTGCAGCTGTACACGCGGGTACTACTATTACTGCTGTATAAATAAATTCAGATAGGATTATGAAACGGATCTGTATAAGAGAAATGGTAGTTTTGAGGTATTTATAAATTTACATGAAGGGATTTGGATTGGTGTTGTTGTTCTAAGTAAGAGCAGGAGTTCACATAGTAGTCAAAAGTATTATGACATGACGAAGAGTTATACAATATTTACATTGGTAATAAAAATTACTATTTCTTATTATTCAAGCACGCAAAGGATTTTTGTTCTTCTGCATTGTAGAAATTCTAGAACAATAAAGGATTTATATCTTTTCACGGTATGTACAACACAGACAGTGAAGAAAACAGTTACGACAGAAACTTCTTGTGTTTCTTTCTCCTTCTATGACATGGAATTGGGAAATGGGAATTCATTGGGGAAAATTAATTAAAACTTTCAGACAAGGCAGCAGACAGAGAATGATATTCTCCCTATGTACACATTTGTACACTCCAAGACTCAACGACTATATTCTATTATGTCTTCTCAATGTGCATACAAGACAAAGCTAAAGGCAAGAAAATAATTTGCCATACGAGAAATGAACTTTTCTAAATGCTGGAGTTGTTTGGTTTTTAGCTTTTCTCTTTCAATCTTTGGAGAATTTCTAAAATAAAAAAAGTTTTACTTCCGTTTTATGTTTAGGTTTGCTCCAGTTTTTTACGCAGGTTAAGGCAAGCATTAATAATGTTGTACTGCTTATAAACTGTCGTATATTATAACTAAATCCATTCAACATTACTTTGTATTTATTTGTACTGCACATAACCAATGAAATAATTTTTGCTCTGCGTGCAAAAAATTGACTTATATAAATGTTTGCTCAAGCCCCTCCCAAATGTGTGACCTGGATACGCCCCTGCATTGTAGCAAACAGTGAGTGAAAAATATAAACAATTGAAGCATTAAGCCTTTAATGCATATATGAAAATTCATAATAAATAAAGTGAAGCGAAAAAAAAGCATATTCTCACACACACATGACACATTCATTCATTTACTAAATTACAACAAACAGATTTTTAAATCAATGCACGACCAATATTAATTTTTAGTTCACAATAAAATTATTTTAAACTAATATTTATCAGATTCTGTTTGTGTTATATTTACTCTACGAATGGCAAATGCAATGTGTGTGTTACAATAAGGTGGGAATCTGGGAATGTATGTTAATAATTAGTTATTTTCAGTCTATAGTTTTAAAACACGCGTAAAAATATACCCCAAGATGGTAGCTACATAAAACTATGAAAAGTGTTATTATAGCCATGCTTTAACATTAATTAACCAAAAATATCTCCAGAAAACAGGGTTAAGGTTAACTACCTAACTGCATTTAAATTTTCCTTGCTAACTTACGTTTTACAGCCAATAATGTAATATTAAAATGATGATTGTACTATACTCTTATATTGTTACCAAAACTATCACATACGTCAATAAGGATAATAATAATTAACACTAAAACATTCGTGCAAAACGTGCAAATTGCTTGAAGTATCCTGAGGCAGCTCAACTAATTGCCCATTCAACTTCCACATGTTTCAATTCATAATACTAATACTACATACAAAATATGTACATCTTTTAATATTCTTCATCCTTTACAGATGATTAGAACAATTTTTTTTGTGTGTATAAGAACTTAGCTAGAGCAATTCATTGTTAACTTTCGATTTAAAATTATACCCAATACCTTACACCAATAAAAATTCACTCTCTATAACAATTTGACTAGACTTGCAAATTTATAGTGTAATATGAAGTAACCAATGCAAAAATGACAAATAAATGCATAATAGATTCTAATTGCTCTGTCCTTGCATGAAACATATTGAACACATAATCTTATTGGGTACTTACTACTTACTACATAGTGTAACCATAAATATTAATACAATCTCCATACACAGCACACACACAACACATTTGGAAAGCAAGGTGACTAACTATATAAAAGTATTATTAAAACAATCGTAATTAAGCAGAGCTGGCACAATCTAATGTGTTATGTATAATTATGTAAGTTAAGTACATATGGTTTGACCACAGGAAAGCCATGTAACAAATAGCCTTTATTATAATTGTCGGCAAAAATGAAGAATTATTGAACAAATCAAGTTCTATATAAGTAATAACATATAAAATGCATTCTCAGATGCTCATTCTGTGACATTGTCCAATGTGCAAAAATACAGCCACAATCTTAGAACAAAAAATAGCTAGTCAATTTACCTGTATTTAATACACAAATAATTTCCAAGTAAAGATTAAAATAGAAACTTTAAATTCTTCGTAAGATTCTAAATATTGCATACGATTCATCTTAGACTTGCATTTCCAAGAAATACACAACTCAAATAGTTATAAATAATTATTTCGTGTGGTAAGACTTTTATGGATGCTTTTTTTGCATACTGAGGTAAGCAATGACAGATGCATAATATGAAGTATGAGGTATGCAAAAATATGAGTCATTCTTTGTCTGGTGAGATTTTGACTCATGACCATGCGGATCATCCCATTCATAGTTCATCCAATTTCCATAAGATGTTATCTTCCTGAAAAAATCTCACAATGTATGAGCATTAAAGTATAAATGCTACAGCTTGGTAAGGCCTTCATGCTGTAGGTGTTTTCTTTACCTGTTGAGACTGGGGGTTGTGGGATATGTTGCAACAATATATTTTGATATGTTTTTGCAACGTGTGTGTAGATGAGAGCACGAGCTTTGTGCATGTGTGTATGGAATAAAAAATTTAATGTATCTATACAACCACAATGTGAAACATCGCACTATTACACATATGAATCCACTTTCATGACACAACTCCTGGAAGGAAAATATTCTTGCAAATACTGAAATCGAATATTCCAAACGAAATTGCTGGAGGAATACAAATGAACGTATCGTCAGATCCATTTTAAACATGAACTACTAAACCAAAATTACTTAAGAAGTATTATACAAAACCAAGTGCTAAATATCCGTGTCTTGGGTTGAGACCTCTCCTTACATCATTACAGAAAGACCATGAGAAATCTACTACCCCCTTGTAATGCAAAATTCCCATTCTGTTTCTTAGTTATATAATTAAGGATGGTAGTACAATATTATAGCACATTCACATGTAGCTATATATTCCTATCTAGTTATTATTGTTTATTGGAGATTATATAGAATTAAAATAGAATAAGGATTATGAGAAGCTCTTATATTAAAAGTTTTATTAAACCAAAGCAAGGTATCTCTTCTGCAATCCGTCCTTATCGTGCTAAAGTTCCTTAAACTATATAATACATACCACAATATCATAAATTCCTTTTTTCAATGAATTTCCTTAAACCAATTTTCAATGTCAAAACAGCATTTACCCATCTTATGCAAACATTGGTCGTTGTGATAATTCTCGTTGTTACAATCTTTTAACTTTTGAGGTTTTGCTCCAACATTTCATTTTTTTCATCATCTATTCTATCTGATCGCATTTACTTATTTGCTTACAAAGCAATCAACCGCAAATGTATACACACTCAGGTACCTCTGTATATAAAATATTCTCTAAGAATCAGTATGCTCTTATATACCTACTAACAATAAGTGCCAACAACGCAAAGGTCTAAACTAAAGACTCAACCAGGACAAGTTTTTTCCCCTTTATCTCTTCCAAACATGATACTGTTTGTGTGCAAGCAAAATAAAACTGCAACAAGTTGTACAACAATTGTTTTCGTATTACTAAGACTAAAAAAATAACGCAACAGCAAAATCCACAATTACAAACATACACTGTTTATTTATAGATACATTTTACACATACTAGTTCAAATTTCAATGCTTATGTAATAAAGTGACTTATTTGATTGTTTTCTGGGCTGAAAATAAATACTAAACACTGCTGAGAGAGAATATTATTCCATATATGTCATGTGTACAATAGTAGTCCAGTTCATAATGATGTAATGATCATTGAAGTACATAGATAGATGTTGTGTACACAGGACGATTAGAGTTTAATGATTGTAAGTCAGTCAAGGTAAACTCGAGTCAAAAGGAAAACTCATAACAATTGCAATGTAAATGATTCTTCTATTGCTATGTATGTATACTAAACAAAAAGTAACATTGCATATTATTGTAATTTCATCTATGTATACAAAATTCCAAGTGCAAAAATGAATAACAAACGCATTCTCTTCTCTACCACGCTACAGTATACACCATCCATATAGAAGGCAATACGCAACTGGTAGTTGTTTCCCTTCATGCAATTGTGTTTCCTTCCTTCACAAATCACAACATCAACATTTTGCGTACCATCGTCTTATATAATATACTTCAGTCCATATGCATACCAGCATACCTATGCATATATGTACGGCACGGCAAAGAATGAATATTTAGTTTGTAGGATATCCACTTTGAAAAATTATTTAGCCAGAAAAGTACAAGGAGACTTTCAATTTAATTTGTACACTACAATGCAACGTGGCTATGTCTATGCTATAATATTATGTCAGTAAGAATCAAGCCATGTGTCTTAACTTGCCTGCTTTGTGGTTATCATTTTCTTATTAATTTTTCCACACACGGATTACACTCAAAGAATTCAAATGAAGCATTATGTCTTATGTAAATGGCTGTACATATAAATGCCCAGTCTGCGTTTACAGTTTAGCATGCAAGAATACTTATATAGAGAAATACCTACACATAGGTACGAGTATCTGTGTAATCTTTATAATAAAATATTCGTGAATATTTCTTCCATAGCTTTAAGAGTATCATAATATAAAATACAAATTTTAAGACACCTAGGTAGGTATATCCAGACACGCTATATAAAATCCATGCATGATTGAAATTCTGGAATAATGGTTACTATATAGAAGAAGTTATAAACTGGATTGTTAAATTACTCTTACTTGAGTTGCTCTACACTTCCCATGTAACAACTAACACAATATGACTGGACTCTCCGGATTGAGTTTCTTCGTTAGTGTGAGAAATTTTCATTGGAATATCAAGTGGTGGCGACGAGTTAGCAGAAACTCAGGGTAAAACATGAAATGTGTTATGAGCCTGAGGGTTACCTTCGCATAAACATTATACCTAGCCGTACCTAGCTTACTAGGTACTAGGTAGTAAAGACACACACTTACACAGCACAAATAAATGTAAAATAGCTCTACGTATTATCTGCCACTATGAAAACTGCTTTGTGCCCACTGCACTACTACCAAGACCAACTACTCATCGTCTGCCGTAATAATGTTGTGTTACCTTCAAAATCAGTTTTTGTTCGTGTGGGTGCAAGTGAAAAATACCTTTAAAGAGTTGTAGCATGACGCTAGTGCAGTACTAATACACGTAAGTATACTAATGGACTTGTTAAGTCAAGACTACGTAAACTGTGAGCACAATTGTCTTTCAAAGACAATCCTCGTCATCGTTGTGTGATGTGCATGTGTATAATTCACCACACATAGACATAAAGTCGCGTATGTAGATAAGTACTACGTATTGTATAGGTATACTTAGCACAAGGTGCTCATAATATAATTTGATCCTTCTTTCTTAGCTTGTTCTGTGTATAAGTGTGTGTGTGACTTTTGTTTTCGCTTGTGCAATCCCTACTCAATGTACTTTACATTTATAAAAGACACTTGGATTTCTTACTGTGCAGATTTATATTATACCTACCTCTAGAATTATACACAGTTCTTCTGTATATACGTTTGTACTGTTTGAATAGTAATATGAGAGGAATGTGTCCGAGTGCTCACATTTTCTTCAAGTTTAGCATTCACAAAGTCCTCGTCAAACCTTCATATCATTTGATTGTGTAACTGTGTGTGCGGTTGAGACTCTTAGTCAGACACACAGGAAGGTATATATGTTAAATACACAAATGTTCTTGCAAGTGTAAGACGATACGATACTAAAACTCTAAAGGTACACCAAGAAATATATATTTACACATACATACATATATGGATAATATTACCATGAAGTTTTATTAGTTACCAGAATACAGATATCTGAAGTACTAGTATATACTGTGTGGAAGAACAAGTGTATAGTTTTATAATATTATTTGT
This sequence comes from Pogonognathellus longicornis, assembly GCA_034694085.1. NCBI lineage: Eukaryota > Metazoa > Arthropoda > Collembola > Entomobryomorpha > Tomoceridae > Pogonognathellus > Pogonognathellus longicornis. The sequence goes on along the minus strand of JAQFYB010001315.1, from coordinate 11,766 downwards.
ATTTGTTGGCACAATCGACTGTGGTTGATATATTCTTCTCGGGTGGACGTTAATAGTATAAAGAAGCTGCTAGTGGAATGAAGCTACAAGAAACTAATAAGACTTTTTGTTAATAACGAACTTGAAGGAAACGCTAACTACACTCGCATTACTCGCCGCATTGTCAAAGTCAAATCATTCCCAGTCTATTTATTCTCATATTACCTCCACCTCATACCTCCACGATTTACTCTTACTTTGTCTGTTCACGCTATAATTTCGTATTACATTTACATACAGACAAACTACCTACACTACAGCTACCATTTATACATACAATATTATTAATACACAACAATTTTTGTTGGTGATTGAAATAATACCTAAGTTCAGTGCACTTACTGTGTGTGTCTCCTCCTGCAATATTTTACTGAGACAAAGCAGGACAATGCAAATGTAAAGCTGTTGATAGTTATAATTAATTCTAATTAACTTTTCGGAATTATTGGTCATAAGAATTGCATTGGTGATATAGTGTGATAGATTTTCCTATTATTGTTCACGGTTAACAACCAGGATTTTTCTATGAGGATTTATTACTTTCGTTTTTCCTGCTTCAGAGTAATAGAAAATCATAAAATTCTGTGAGAGCAAAAAATTTCCGCATACTTAAATATCCTTTTGTACTGCTCCTGTGCAAGAAACTGGAGAATAAAGTTCAACACAAAATAATTATGGACACGCTTGTACAATGGTGAAGTAATTCTATTTCAACTATTATTCCAGAAGAATATCCTTCCAGATAACGATAACGAGTCATTGAATATTGAGTTTGTGTGGTGTGTGCATAAAGTGACGGTGAGTCACTCTCGTGTGTGTGTGTTTGCTGTTGTGTTATAGTGTTCACCTTAAATATATTTAATTTTGCAAAGAAAACATGAAGTTGTGTTCAATAACGTTCAGTGGGAGTCTTTTTCTACAGATTTTAGTTTTCGTGAATTTTTTACACTATGGTTTTGCACAGGTAAGAAAATATGGCATAATTCATTGTTAATTTAAGATTTTTTTTAATGTTCTAACTTTAATTGACCTTTGATTCAAGGTTTCCCACATACAAACAGTAATAAACCCATTTTTAACAATTTTTCAAACGCATACTTACCCACAATGTTCAGATTTCATGTTAAATCCTTTTAAGACCAATTATAGATTAGGTAATTCAATATTCCAAAACCGAACCTACTTACTGATACTGATAGGAATAAATTCTTTAATTCTGCGAAATGTATTTTTTATATGGAAAAACCTTTATACGTACGTAATACAAACATTTACTTTGTTGGGGTATTTAGTATTCCTCATATACGTCTATGGCAGATTTTAATGGGCTTTTCTCGCATTGAAGATAAAAGTGTATAATACAGTCAGTGAGACACTACATGTTTTTCATGGATATTAAGAACAAGTTTTTTGCCAACCACCTAGAGACAGCCGAAAGTATACTTCAAAATGATGGCGATACAATTATGACCAGTCAGTATATAAACCGTTCTGTGTAAATTCCTTAACAATAAAACCAATTGTTATATGCATGTGTGAATACAATATTTACAATAGTTCAGAATGGCACAAAACAGTGTATTACTTTATTTTTCGCATCTTTGTTACATTAAACTTGCAAATTCGAGTTACCTATACCTTGTATATGCAAAGTAGGCCTATAGGAACTTGTTTACACAGTTGTTATTTAACCTTCTACATACACATGGCTTACCTCACTATACACTACTTACAAACATACTTAGATTCAGATAATCAAATAATGCTTTATGAACTTACCATTTACCATAGGTAACTTATTTCAATTTTATTTACAAGAATTGCCTGGATAGGTTAGAAAAACAATGCATTTAAGTATATACGGAAACGTTGTGTTTTGTTCAGTAGGTATTTATTTTCACATATGAATGAGAACTTTGAGAACATTAATAAATTACATGGATACTTAAGCAAATGTACAACTGCGATTGTATCTTAAATCCCATTACTTGTACTGTCATGGTCAAGTGCATTTGATACCTATTTGGAACACCAACTCTTTCTTCAAGTTTTCCTCTTCCTTCGTAATTTGTGTTTACTTTTTAAAAGATCACAACAATCTAGAACTAATTATTAATTAAAGTGGAATTTTTATTATAATAGATATGATGATTATGATATAAAAAGAAACGATCATTAGCATTATAAACATTTTTTGCATATAAAAGTACCTAAGTTCATGTGGTATGTTTACGAAAGAAGTATTTTCCTATTGAATTTATCTTGCAAAAATCCTTGTATGCAAACTTAAGTCTTTAAGAAATATTTTAATTAATTACAAAATGATTTGTGATTGCAGGGTGATAAACTGTCATGCCTTACATATGGCTTCTGTGGAGAAACAGTGAAAGAGCAAGAGGGATTTTGCAAATCTTCGACATTACCAAAGGCTGTATCTTCTGATAGACATATCAAGTCTTTAGAAATATTTTGTCCTGAATTAGTGAAATCTTATGGGAAAGAACTGTGTTGTAACGACGAGCAAATTGTTTCTTTAGGAAAAAAACTTCTTATTGGAGCAACTCTTGTTGGAAAATGTCCATCATGTCTTCGAAATTTGAGACAAACGATTTGCGAAGTTTATTGTTCACCAATGCAACAGAATTTCTTGAATATCACGGAGACAAAACCTGTGAAAAATGGACGAAAACAAATGGTTACAAAAATGGACGCATTTGTTACTGGAAAGTATATTCATGACACATTTGACAGCTGCAAATACATTACGGCAGGAGGGCCTAATATGAAAGTACTGGATATTTTCTGTGGAAAATGGCGTTCCGCCGAATGCACTGCTGAGAGATGGTTCGAATTTATTGCGTCCGCAACAACACAAGTCATTCCTTTCGATGTCACTTTTAATACTTACGGGGATAATAATTACACGAGTGCCACCGCTAAGGGAAAAATACCTTATACTTTTAATACTAGTCGATGTAATGAAACTATACCGGTAAGTCATAAGAATTAATTATACTTCGCAATTGTTACAATTAATTTTATATCATTGCATTGCAATTGCAACATTATTGTAATTTGGTTACATTTCGGGCATCAAAAAATATGTTTTCCATTTTTGCCAATACTTGACAAATACCTAATTTCACTTTGTCATTTTTATTAGGGATCTCAAATGTATTTTCTTTTGAATCTTTTTGTAATAATAATATAATAGGGAGAAGGCAGTTGCGAATGTATGGACTGTCCATCAATTTGTCCAGCAGACCAACAACAAAATGTTTCTACTGCAATCGTTCCAGCAGCAGAAGTTTATAAAGTTGACAAGCCAAAAGTAAAAAAGCCGACAGACGGAAAATGTGTGATGTATGGATTTTGCGGTGAAACTGTTAAAGAACAAGAAGGATTTTGCAAAGTTGATCATGGACCGAAAAATGTTTCGCAGGACTACATGGATATTCTCGACGCATTTTGTCCCGAATTAGTGGAGTCATATGGAAGTGAATTGTGCTGCAACGAAGAGCAAATTTTGAGTCTCAGTGATAAAATTGGACTGGCTACAACATTCATAGGAAAATGCCCTTCTTGTTTGAGAAACCTGCGACAAATGATTTGCAGTTTGTACTGCTCCCCCGAGCAATACAAGTACGTTCACGTCGTAGAAACAACAAACGGGACCGAAAATCCGGAAACTCCTGAAGTGAAACGGGAAATTGTCTTAAAAATTGACGCCTATTTAATGCATGATTATTTGCATGTTACTTTCGACAGTTGCGCTAACTTAATTACAGGAACAACTAATAGTCCCGTTTTAGATTTCTTCTGCGGAAAATGGAAAGCGGCTGGTTGTACAGCTTTAAGATGGTTTCAGTTTGTGGGTTCTGCAAAAACTCAAGTTCTTCCTTTCGACATTAACTATTTCATTACCAAAGCGGAGGATTGGGTTGACAGTGAAATTCAGCCATTTGATTTCAACTCAACAAAATGCAACGAACCTACACCCGTAAACAATCTTAAATTTTTATTTCACAACTTTTCAATTATTTTTTTTATTACTGTCCATTTACTGTTAGAAAATATTTTTATTTCTTCTTTCTAACAGGACGGAGGAGCTTGTTCGTGTCTGGATTGCCCATTAAGTTGTCCAGCTGTGGACCCCCCAATGAAGAGGGAGGATAAAACATTTTACAACTCAGAATCAATGATTTTTCTCATGTGTGTCATATACTGTGCTGGAGCTGCCATCATTATCATCGGGACAGTTATGAAATTGATTAGGGAAAGGAGGAAATTAGAAAAATCTGGTAATTATTTGCTTACAAAGAATAACAATCAAGTTCACAATCACAATCAAGGAAATCATGAGGAGATTACCTTTTTAGAAGAATCCGATAGGAAACCCAAGCAGCCAGGCTGCATGCAAAATGTAGGATTGCGTTCTGAATCGAAAGTCAGCTCAATTTTTGCAGCTCTCGGAGAATGTACGTAGAAACAAAATAATTCCATTTTTGATATCGTTTCTGTAATGTAATTCAATGGAACAAGTTTTATCTAAGGGGGTTTGTATTTTAGTTTGTGCTGCTCATCCATTTGGAGTTCTTATTCCTGGAATCCTTGTAACTATTGGTTTATCATACGGAATTGCATTCTTAAAAGTTCAAACCGATCCTGTGGAATTATGGACACCTCCGGATTCTCGGGCCCGATCTGAATTAAATTACTTTACAGAAACATTCGGCTCTTTCTACAGAATTGAACAACTTATTATCACAGCTAAAAATCTTCCGGATGTCGAAAGAATCAATAACGAAGGCAAAGAAGTATTTGGACCGATTATGAATAAAAAGTTCATATACGCTGTTTTGGAACTGCAAAAGAAAATTGCCGCTGTAAAGAAGATGATAAAAATCTAATTTCAAATATTTAAGCAATATGTCTGTTATGCTTCCTGATTGCTGATGCTCTACTTTGTAATGTTTCTAATTATATTTTGAATAGATCCGCACGACAAATGGAACGACTCTACAAGATGTTTGTCACAAACCTTTATATCCCCTGAATACAAATTGTATGATCTTAAGTTACATGGGGTGGTGGAAGGACAACATCACAAAAATCGACGAAGTTGTCAAAACAAGCGAATATGACGAAGATTCTGAAGATTTTTTGGATCACTTTAAATTTTGCTCCAGCAATCAATATGACAGTGAATGTTTTGGGCTATATGGTGGACCTATTGACCCAAGTATTGCTCTTGGTGGCTACCTTAACATTGGTGAGTTATCTATTTTTTCGTTTCACCTACAATAATCATCCATTATATGAGTGCTTAATTTTGATACTTGATTCGTGCATTTAATAGGCGAAAGACCCGGACCATATCCACCATACCAAAATGCGACTACTGCAATAATTACCTATTTTGTGAGCAGCCAGGCTGGAGCAAAGGAACAAAAGTTTTCTCTTGAGTGGGAAAAAGCATTTACGGATTTTATGCAAAATTACAATGAAAATGAAAAACCAGATTTTATGGAAATTGCATACAATGCACAAAGAAGTATTGAAGATGAAATTCAGAATGCAAGTAAAGGAGAGCTGAACACAATCATTATATCATACCTCGTCATGTTTATCTACATATCTGTTAATTTGCGAGAAAGTTTCAGCGCTTCAAGAATTTGGGTGAGATTTCATCAGTTTTCTTTGTGTGATACTTATATTATGTAAAGACTATTCGTATTTGTATTGTATCACTGCATTTCGTAGAAATTGACTTGACAAAGAAAATAAATATTAAACTGTTTGTAGGTGGAGAGTCGTGTTTGCTTAGGAATTGCTGGTGTTGTAATCGTCCTTGCTTCAGTGACAGCATCAGTAGGATTTTTTGGATACGTTGGAGTGCCTGCAACCTTAATCATCATTGAAGTTATTCCATTTCTTGTGCTTGCTGTGGGGGTTGATAATATTTTTATAATGGTGCAACACTACCAAAGATCTAAAAGATTTACCAACGAATCAAAATCTCAGCATATTGGACGGATTATTGGCGAAGTGGCGCATTCTATGCTTCTCAATTCATGCACAGACTCTGCATGTTTCTTTTTAGGTAATGATAAATAAAAGTTCATTGTGTTTCATTGTGACTCACTAATTCCGTAATCCATTCAATTAAAAATTCCAAACAATTAAAATATTAATTCGAGTTTATAAGATTTTAATGCGTTGTTAATTTATACTTTGTGAATATTTTGTAGGAGCCTTATCCGGCATGCCTGCTGTACGGGCTTTATCTTACTATGCGGGAGTCGCCCTAATATTTAATTTCATATTGCAATTTACATGTTTTATTGCAATCTTAGCTTTAGATGAAACCCGAAGAGAGCAAAATCGTGTTGATGTTTTTTGCTGGTAACTGAAATGAGTGAAATAATTAAAATGTCTATACTTTTAACATGAAATGAAAATTTATTTAATTTCAATTGTTTTACAGCATCAAACAAAAATCTCTTAAGGACGAAAGAAATGTTGGCAAAGGGGTGCTTTACACACTCTTCAAGAAAGTACTAGCACCTCTACTTCTTCAGTTTCCCATTCGTCTTCTAGTCCTTTTGTCTTTCTTCGCTTGGTTTTGTGTGTCTATTGCATTCATACCTCGAATTGACGTTGGACTTGACCCCGAGTTAGTTCTTCCAGAAGACTCTCATGTTACCGTTTATTTTAAATCTTTGTTCAAATATGGAGATATTGGACTTCCAGTTAATTTCGTTGTTAAAGACACACATTTCAACTACAGCGATCATCGAAATCAAGATTTAATTAGAGGTGGCAGTTTTCCATGGAGTTTAGTTTCTCAAGTTGCTGCTGCAAGCAAATTCTCAAATATTACGTATATAGCAAAGCCACCAAGTTCCTGGATTGATGATTTCGCCGACTGGGCTGCTAATGACAAGTGTTGTCGCAAGAACAAAACTACTGGAGAGTTTTGTCCTAGTTCTAAGAATGAAAGTCAAAAGTAAGAAATCTTCTTGTAGAACTTTTACAGTTCCAGGAAATTTTTTTATAAATAATTTCTCATTGTTATACAACATTTATTTGTTTTCCAAAATAGATTGTGTACATCCTGTGGTATTACTGTGCAAGACGGAAGAATGCCTCCAGATCAATTTGAAAAATATTTGCCTTGGTTCTTAGAAGATAATCCTTCGAGTGAATGTCCAAAAGGTGGACACGCTCTCTATGGTCAAGCTGTCGTCCTTCATAACTCTACAACTTCAAACACACCTCCATCCGTGGGGGCAACTTATTTTATGACATTCCACACAGTTCTGAAAACATCGAGGGATTACTCAGAAGCAATGAACGAAGCCAGGATCATTGCTGCAAATATCACCAAAATGCTCAACACAGGTTTGCTTTTACAAAATCTGCTTTATTTACTACCACCTGTCAAATTGAACACAATGACAATAAATTACTCACTAAAAATCATTTCATTTTGATAGAAACCAACTCCACGGATCACGAAGTATTTCCATATTCCCCTTTTTATGTTTTCTACGAACAATTTTTAACCATTTGGCATGACACAATGGTATCGCTTGGAATAAGTTTTGCCACCATATTTGTCATGACCTATTTCCTGATGGGGTTGGACTTTCACTCTGCCCTTGTGATATTTATTACAATACTTATGATTGTGGCAGACATTGGAGGTCTTATGTATTTCTGGAGTATATCTCTCAACGGAATATCCCTTGTCAATCTTGTGATGGTAATAACCTAATTTATAGAAAAATTGGTGTAAGCTTGTTCTAAAAAACATAGGGCTGCTACCAAAAGACAATTAATAGCCCTATTGTTAGTAATACAATGGGGCTATTGTCTTTCGATAGGAGGGCTATGTTTTTTTACAACAAGCTTACAACAATTTTCATATACAAAATCAAATTTACCTAATTTTAATGTAAATAGAAAAATTCATAATATTTATTGTGATTTCAGGCGGTGGGAATATCAGTCGAGTTTTGTACACACATAGTACACGCTTTCACTACCTCTAGGAAACCAACTCGTTTGGAAAGATCTCGTGAAAGTTTAGTGAACATGGGAAGTTCAGTATTAGCTGGGATAACGCTGACAAAATTCGGAGGCATTATTGTCTTAGCATTTGCCAAATCTCAGGCATTCAGAATATACTATTTTAGAATGTATCTTGGAATCGTTCTCTTTGGGGCAGCTCACGGTTTAATATTCCTTCCAGTATTACTCTCTTTCATAGGTCCTCCGGCAAGAATGCATCAAGAACGGACAAAACTTTAAACCTTGTATCTAATTTAATTATAATTAATCGTTTAACCACTAATCTCAAGTATTTGTAGCCTCAACTTAAAAACTTGACCAATTCAAGTAAGGTTGTATTTTGTTAAAGCATTGTGAAAAATAACAATTCAAAAATATTGTTACTACAAACATGTTTGATGTAATAATGCCAGTGTTAAAAAAGTGCAGTTAATGTCAGTAATACTAGTAGGTACCCAGTATAAAAAAGTGAAGACAATAATAATGTTATTAAAAAAAATTGACAAGGTTGAAATCAAATCGAAGAATGACTTGGAGTTCCTTTTGCTGTCACGTCCCGTTCTTTCGTTTTCATATACAGAAAAGTGGAAGGGAGCGTCACGTCATCATTGTCCACTACTCCTGGCTGTCACGTTCAATTTATTTACTGTTTGTGTATGAGGATGTGTATATACTATGAAATGTTTGTATCATTGTGAGTGTGTGAAGACAAGATGACTCTCAAATGCCTTAAAAGCGTCACATCAGTCAAAGGGCAAAAAAGTGAGTGAGTAAATAAAACAACATAAACGAAAAGATCACGCACTCCGTTGTCTGTCCAGTGTCCATTTTATTATTGCGTCTCCCAGTGAGTATTAAGGAATAGAAATATGACAGGACTCGCTTATATCCAACCATCCTATCATTTTTTTGACTTTTCTGCTGCACACATAATACACTTGTATAAAATATATCCAAGCGAATGTACTTTATTTTCTCGCCTTGTGTAACGGTTTTGATCCCTTCTCTGTTATTGCATTTGCCACTGATATAAAATCATTCCATTGAATTCAATACTGAATCGCATCTAAGGACTTTATTGAAAACCAAGTAACGTATTTAATATTTTCATCTCATGTTGTATGCAGTTGCACAATACATGAGACATGGTATATTATACATGTATATAACATACCAACACCAACATACCTATACACATTACATTTACAGAATATAGAATTGCATCAAAAGTGTAAGTGATTTTGATTTATCTTTAAAATAACTTTGATGAGCAAACTAATAATAAACTAGTACTAGTACTTATTTACTAGAGCCGGTTTCTATTTTTAATCATTTTGTTTAGTTTGTTACATTGCTAACTAATACTTAAGAACCGGTTGCGCCTTGGCACCTACACAATTATAATTTGCTTGAACAATGATAATTACCAGATTGCTCTGGTTCTTGTTCAGCATTTACTATCTACTGTGTGAATCTACATGAGCAGATACATACAATCTGAAAATAGTCTGAGTAAGTTTATGTCATAGGGTTCTGCTATTCTGCCTTTTCTGCGAGAGTCTGTTTTTCAATTTGTTTTTGATTACCTATTACATAAAGGAACGTATTTCCCTTGTGTTCGGTAGGATCCTTATTAGATCGTTATTAATTATGCCGGTTGTTCTGTATGAACAACTGGTCTATATACATTCACCCAACACACCAACATGTATATAGAGTTTCTCGTTAAACTAAACAACTGGCATAATCAGACCAGAAGTTCTTTGAATAAACATACATAGAGTTGTAAAAACTATTTAAAAACTCGACAACTAATAACACAATTAGTAATATGTGTACATATAATTATTGGTTTAGCATAACAATTAAGTTATAAAAGTACACAAACACACTTTTGTACCACACTGCGTGGATGGAGTTAAATATAGATATTTCTTTACAGAGGCATGATGTGTCTGTGTCTACCGTTTAATTTCCTTTCCGACACTACTCCTTCAATTGGTTGCGAAAGGGAGCATACCAAAAACCGGGCAGGGGAAGATGGTGAGTGAGACTAAGAGAGAGCGTAAGTGAGTGACATGACATGAAATCGACATCCGCAAAGAAGATCTTTCTGCTTTCTCCACTTGTTCCTTATTCTATTCGATCAACTTAATTCAACTATCCATCCCTCCCGTCCGTCTATATACACCACTACCACCAACAACCAGGACGTCAGTCTGTCTAGTTCCTGCAACATACACGTGCATCTGTCTAACTGCAATTGGAGAGAATTCTAGAGGCTTTACAAGATTCCTCTCTTGATATACCCGGAAATATATCAAAAGTGAATGAACTGATGTTACTAAATGGAGAAAGAGTATAGCTACTGGCATTATGTGCCCACGTACTATATCCTTGTTAAAGTATCTATTTATAGGACACAGTACTTTACCTAACAGAGATAAATACGAAAGAAATTTTGCTTGTTGGAGAAAACACGCACGAGACAAAAAGAAAGAGGCTTGTGTAATAGTAAATATTGAAAAGGGCAGTTGTGGACTGCGGACTGTTGACGGAGGGGTAAAAGTCGACGAGAAACGGACAGTAAACGAAAGAAGCCAAGCCCCAGCAAATCAGTCAAGTCAACGGAGGGCAAGAAGAAGTAAAGAAGCTCCTGCTACTTTATTAAGTTTTCTTGTGTCAACATCAGATTCAATCGTCTGACCGTCCAAAGTCAGTCTACAAAGAAAATCATACCAAGACTTCTTATATCTATTTATTCGGAGAAGAGAGCAAAGAGCAAGAGATTGAGATGTATACTGTATTGCATGAGACCATGGACACTGAATACAGTCATACACATACATACGCATACCACTACTTCATGATGCTTGAGAAATAAAATATACCTAGGTAGGAGGTATATATCTATGCTACTTACAATGAAATCCTAGGATTATTTATCGTGCAATAAATCGAAAAAGTTGATTAAATTTTCGGTTACTTGTAGACTGACTAACTACTGATGATTTACTGTAATAATTAATACCAAGATTAGATACTAACTTTCCACTAACTTTCCTACTGCACAATGGTACATATATAATACCTTGTTCGATATATGAAAAATATAAAAAGTTTTAATAAATGAAGTACCTAGAACAGACAACTGTAGGTAGTAATCATAAATTACCCAAGTTAGCTAAACACATGCTCAGATATGAACAATACTCGTAAAAGTACATACGAAATAAATATCTTCAATTAATTATTACAATCAAATTCATAGGACTGTCAGACCATTCAGGTTCAATTGGAATATTAAAACGTATGTAAAATGCTAATAACATTATCTGTAGGTATAGTTTCCGCTATGATTTTGGACAAGGTGTTAATTAAAATTACAACAATTTTAACAGATGCAAAAACGGGATGAAAGGGACTTTAAAAATTTGAAATAAGTAATTGTTATGAAAATAATAATATTTTTATTATAGGATTGTGACTACATGGATGTGTAGTAGGAGCACTTTAATATTAATATTATGATAAAATAAAATGGTCTGGTTAATGGAGTTAAGTGTATTATCGTTAATCTTTTCCCTCACCATCAACCTCTGTGTCATATTCATCCATTTCCTCTTCGTCATAGTAGAAACCATCTTGGCT
>JAQFYB010001314.1:0-34251 GCA_034694085.1 Pogonognathellus longicornis | reverse complement strand
ACCCAATTGAACACTTAGACGAAAATGATTACCAATTGTAAGACAACTTCTCAAACAACTTTTGTCTACATTTAATTATTATTATTCACGCATGTATTCAAAAATTACTTTACAACAATGAAGTAACTTGAATACCAGGTGGGGTAGCAGCAGAGTACCAAGTTTAGGACTCTGATAACGCCATAAATACTTTAAATACTAAAACTGGTTGGTTTCATTTGAATTTTATTTACTTTTATTGAAATCCAAACTTCAGATCATACCATTTTTAATATCACGATTTTTTGATGGATTCGTTTTGTTCTGTAATCTTTTATACTGTCCACTTCGGGAGAACAGCTCTATGAGCTGATTAGGTAACTTGAACTTTTCAAATTATCTAATGGTTGTGATGGCAATAAAGATATCGTTTCATTTCACCAGTATTAAACTTGCCACCTGAAGGTTAATAATTGTTTTTGGATGCAAATTTTTGATTTCAATTCATAGTTATTTGTTGATTATTTTTCGCCTGTCCTGTCAGTAACTCAGTTTTTGAAAAAAAACAGTCGTTTATTTTACCAGGGTCTACTTCATGGTCTATTTCATTTCATTTTAGTGGAAGAGGATGGGAAAAAGCCGTTACAGAGAAACTGTTTGAGATGGATTCACATTGGAAACACATTAAAGTCTACAAATTCAGTTTTTATACACTAGCACATGAAATGTTGCAAAATATTTTTTACGCCTTGCCAGCCTTGTTTGCAACATCCTTCTTCGCTGGGACATTTGCAATTGCTAGCGCCATGATGAGTGACTGGGTCAAATCTAAACCTTGGTTGGGAGTGTTCGGACTACTGTCCGCTTTAATGGCCACATGTAGTGCTTGTGGAATTTTATGTTTTTTCGGTGTTCCCATGATAACTCTCAACGCGGCAATACCTTTCCTTCTGATAGGTAAATACCTCAACATCTCAATAACATAATTATTTTTTGCAAAATATTTTGTTTAATAATAATGAATGACAAAATAATCGGGTGATAAAGGTATTGGCCTGGATGATTGTTTCGTATTTATTGCATCATGGCGCAAAACGAAGTGCAATGACCCTGTTCCTAAGCGACTTGCTGAATGCTATTCAGAAGCTGCAGTCTCAGTAACAATCACAACTTTAACAGACATGTTGTCTTTCTACGTTGGGCTTCTGACTCCCATCCGAGGTATTCAGATATTTTCTGCCTATGCTGGAACCGGAGTCTTGATTATTTATATCTGGCACATTGTCTTCTTTGGAGCAACTATGGCTATGTGCGGGTATCTGGAGGCCGAAAATCGACATAGCTTATTCTGGTGGATTAAAGCCATTCCTAAATCAAAAGCTGGTACGATTCAAACGGTTCTTTTAAAAATATTGTTATTTCAACGTTTTCATCTCTGTTGCTCAATATACTCAATAATGATGTTATTTAAATGTGTTTTATTCGCAGCTGGTATGAACCTGTCCATAAGTAAAATTTTGTTGACCGGTGGTTATGATAAGGATGATCCATATAACCCAATAAATGAAGCTGAGAGTTCGATGATGAATTTTTTTCGAGATAGATTTGCAAATTTTATTTGCAATAAATTCGCTCAAGCGGGAGTGATTGCAATATTCATTGTCTACATCCTCATTTCTTTGTGGGGACTGACACAACTGCAGGAGGGAATGGAATTTCACAAATTCGTTCGTTCTGAAACTGATTTATCACACTTCTTTACGAAAGAAAATGAATACTTTTCCGATTATTTTTACAGAATTCAGGTACATAATTAATCAAGCGCTCAATTATATACTTAATCAATTAAGGTTGTTGAACGTCATAAGAAAACACGCCTTATGGGGGGAATTGGGTTATTACACATTTAAAAACTTCGTGGTATTATCTTTCGAATGACCTATCTTAGAACTTTCTACGTTTATTGCTAATATCTTTAAAAATTAGTTTAAATTAGCAAAAGTTGTGTAACTGAAAACTAGCTTAAAGAATAATAGAAGACTATCCACTAATATGCTACTTTCAAGCAAAAGTAAATAGTTAAGGAGGCGCGGTTTCTGTTTAAAGCTTAGTAACTCTCTTACTAAATCCCCCCATAAGGCGTGTTTTCTTATGACGTTCAAAATTATTACCCAATACATTCCACAAATTTTCTTGTTGCAGTATTAACTGCACGGCCTGATTTGCATAGCTTAGAAGATTAATTGTTTTTACTTAATTTCTCAATTACTTCAGCCAATTCCATTCATAAAATATAAACATGTCAATTCTTTTAAAAAATAAATTAACAGAATTACATTTGGATTGTGCTTTTGGCTGGGAATTATAAGAATGCAATTGTTAATTAAGGGGGCTTAGATAAATTGGATGTGTTAATGACATTACTAACGATAAAAACTGAAAATCACCTCACGTTGAGATAATTTTTATAAGATTCAATGTCTGTAAAATATTCTTTGATTGTAATTTATTTTCTTTTGAATACATAGGTGGTTATTGACCGACCGTTAAACTATTCCTCAGTAGAGACGCAGACACGTATTAATGAATTACTGAATGAGATTTACAGTATGGAGCATATGACCGAAGAGTACCATGAAAATTGGTATAGAGACTTTACACGCTTTATAAACAACTACAAGGAAATATACGACCTGAATATTACAAGTGAACAGGATTTCATCAAAACGTACAGAGAGATTTATGAAAATGATGGAAACCCAACATCTTTGGATGTCGTATTTGATGAAACGAACTCTTCGATAATTGCCACACGTTACATCGTGCAATCAAAGAACACACACACCTCAGAAATCACAAAGAACATGTTATTAGAACTTCGAGATATTGTCGGAAAGTACAAAGATTTGAATGTGACAGTGTTTAACCCCTGGTTCTTGTTAATTGACCAATATATTGTTATTCGAGAGTTGACGATAAAATTGATTGCAGTTGCAGCTTGTATGGTGATGTTTGTTACAATAATATTTATTCCCAATGTCGCTTCTTCTATCGCTGTGTTTTTTGCCATAGCATTTACCGAATTAGGAGTGTTGGGTTTTATGAGTTTCTTTAACCTCAATTTGGACTTCATTGCTCTTATTTGTCTAATCATGTGCATTGGATTCTCTGTGGACTTTTCTGCTCATATTTCATATGCTTATATTTCTTCAGAAGCTACAAATTCTAGAGATAGAATACGGGGGGCAATGCATTCTCTCGGCTGGCCCATTGTACAAGCTGCTATTTCAACAATCATCGGAATTTGTGGTCTTTTATATGTTCCCGCTTATTCTTTCCAAGCTAATTTTTACATCATTACCCTTGTAATTACTTTTTCAAGCTTCCACGGTCTCTTTGTTCTTCCAGTTTTGTTCTGCATTCTCAAAGCCGAAAATGGTATTCCTTTTATATACTCACCTAACAAAAAATCTTACTCGGTGAAAAAATGTAAACTAGAAACGTTTTAATTTAATTGATCCTATTTGAATTTCTGCTGTGCTATATGTCAATCAGTCATACTTATAATTTTGTGATATTTTGGGACCAACTTTTGCAATATTGCATGGCGATGATGGTTATATTAATTTTGAAATAGTATTTATAGTAGTATCTATTTATTTCAAAAACTCTCTCATGTGTCAGGCACGTAGCCACATCGATTTAAGTTACAATAATTAATCCATGATTTACATTATGTGTACATTCAGTAATTTAGTTATTAGCATTATTGGTTATCTTATAAACATTTTATGCTAGAATACATTTTATTAGCTTTTATACCACATTATAAAACCTTAAAATTCTGATGCAAAATTACGGATTCTAAGGCCTAATATATAAATAGCCATATTTCTTTATTTTATTAATTTTGTTATTGTTTATTACGGTATTTTTCTAAGAACATCTGAAATCTGAATCTATGTATGCAATATTTGGAATAAATGTTTTGAATTGGTATTTTTGAAAGGTTTGGTTTTATTAGTGTCGTAAGTTTTATTTTCATGAACAGTTCCATTTTATATGAAAATTATAACAATTCAAATAAAATGATATTTTCTCTCATTTCAACTCCCTTCAACCTGGAATCAAAGCTCTAGCTAAACAAGTGTTCTTCCCAGTAGGTATACAATATTGATCAAATGTTATGTAATTTTCCATTTTTATGAGTTGTAAAAATTGGCAGTTATTAATTATAAACAACTTCCGTAGCAGTCACATATTAAATCTTAACAATCATTTATGGAATTAGCATATCATGAAAGGTATTATAATCTTCATAAAAATTTAGCGTCTTTATCTCATTAAACTGATAAATAGAAAAGCTAATGACTGATATAGTATAGTACAAAACATTAAATTCCATCTCTTAAATTTTTTGCACAATCATAGTAAAGTAACCCATATTAATCTGAATAACAGCCTTAAAATTAAATTCGAGTCAATGGACATGCATTGCATTGTATGAGCCATTCATTGAATTTCATTGTCAGATATCACTCTTTCATATCTTAACGCTCAAGAATGAGTACCTAGGTATATTTAAATATAAAATATCAAGTGATACAGGCAAGCCAATAATTGTCAGAATGATAATATAACAATGATTTTTTATCTTTAAGTTGAACAAAGTATGGAATAAAAATTCTAATTCGTACAATGTGATCAAATAGAATTTCCATGAATATCACAATAGTTGATGATAGTTTAAGATATGATAAAACTATAGCGAAATCATAATTTATAATAATTGAATAATTATAATGTGATACCAGACATGACGTTTCAACAACCATGCATTGATTATAAATATTTTGGAACAAAGTCATTTTTGAAAACCACCACATTTTATACCATTGCATACAAAGGCTTTTAATACCACTAAATTACGATTATCCTTTACATAACAGATAAACATATTATGTATAATAAAAGCACAGAACATTCACCATGGAATAATTTAATTATTTTCACTTAATTAGAGATTACACATTTTCCATGTACTCCAATATCAATGAGTACCTACCAGCGGAGAAGAACCACAACCGAGCACCTTTAATATTTCAAATCACCAGGCAAATCCCCAAATGTACACTATATATAGGAATATAGATTTAAAATAATTGACAATATGAATAATAGTATCCCAAAATGATCTGATAGTGTAAGCAGGTACTAGATGTAATATTTCTATACGTAATTCATTATACTGGAGACTGAACTCCTACTACTGTACATACTACTTTATTTTACGAAACATTGGTTTATGTACAAAATGAATGAGAATAAAATTAAAAATGAGATTTGGCATACTGTTTTTCATTTGTAAATACTATTTTCTGACATGAGTGTGTCACAGCCTGCATTTAATGCATTACTAATAAATAATAATATTAATATTATTATGACCTCTCTTTCTCTACCGGCATTCACTTACATCCAGCTAAACTCGGCACAAAATAATAAACACTTCTTTTAAATGCTACACCCGTTTTGAATAATTTTCTTAATAATATTGCAAAATTCCACAGGCTCTCCACTCATGAACGACTACTTGTGATTAAATTTCCTTTTTCTTTTTTCTGAGAAAGATCAAATTGTGAATTGTAAATATCTTCAGAAAGAGTAGTAATTCTCCGACTGTAAAAATCATACAGGGAAATTAAAATCTTACAATCTACATTGGCTACCAAAGGAGGAAACTTCTGCTGGGGACTTTAACTTTCTTGTGTGTCTCTTTTGGTAATTCTTGTGTGGCTTTTTTTGTTTTCGGATAAATGGTTTTCACTGGAATCTTTTTCTCCTTCGCTTCTTCATCATCAGCACTTCTTGGTTGCCTCGTCAATCTGGGAAAGAAACTTAAATTTCTTATCCTATTGTATGTTCTCCACAACCAAGGCTCTTCCACTTGAGAAACTTCGTGAGACATTCTGCCCTTCAGATTTAATTCCGACATAATGGAGTTAATGTCTGATCTTTTCATATCTTCAGAAATTCGAGGAATTTCAACATTTTCTACAATGCTGTCACTCTCAGTCTTTGTTATACCGCTTTCATTTTTCACAATTGCCGCTACTGTTGAAGTAATAACAACTTCATCATGCTTTTGCACAACTTCAGCTTTGTGTGGCTCCTCATGGTGAACAATAGAAGATACCACCGGCTCATCAGCGTCCACTGCAGCCAAATCTGAATCAACGGTTGTTCCATCAGAAAATGAACCGTCAGCCTCTTCCACCCCATCCAATCTAACAGATGGATTATTTGTGGCGGCAATTTCATTTTGAGCGTCAGCATCGTCGTGAACAATTCTTTCGGTAGTTTCAGCGTCTCTTATTATTGCTTCTTGTCTGACTCGATGTCTCGGATAAGTTGTGGTGCCATAAACGTCATCATGGAATTCAGCAGCGTAGCGGCCATTTTCCTTTGTAGTAGTCACTTCTACAAAATCTTGACGTTCTGCATGGACATTTTTCTCTGTGGAAGTAACAACAACTTCATCAAAGTGCAGTTCGTCATCAACAGCGTGAATATTGTTGCTTGCTCCAGTTGGGGCGGGCTCTTCTTGTTTGTCGTCTTGTAAAACCGTTCTGAGAGTAGTCTCATCTCCTGCCACAATGCCATGTCTCAATAAAAATGAAGCAGTAGTTGCAATTTGCTCATCGTTCAATTTAACTTCCAGATTTTCATTTTTTCCTGAATCAATTTCATTTTCAGTGGGAGTTTTAGTAGGGTCAATTTCGATTGGTTCCCCTCTACCTCGCTCTGATTGTGTCACAGTTTCTTCGTCAGCCAATTTTTCACTCTTGATTTGATATGCCTGTGTCACAGCGTCATCTCCAAAAATGTCCTCATTTCTAAATTGATGTGCTTGTGTCACAGTTTCATCTGAAATTTGAGATTCTTCGGCTTTGATTTGATTTGCATGTGTCACAGTCTCATCTGAAAAAAGATCTTCATTTCTAAATTTGTGCGTTTCGGTTACAGTGTCATCGGCAAAAATGTCTTCATTTCTAAATTTGTGTGTTTCGGTTACAGCATCATCGGCAAAAATGTCTTCATTTCTAAATTTGTGCGTTTCGGTTACAGCGTCATCGGTAAAAATGTCCTCATTTCTAAATTGATGTGTTGGCGTCACAGCTTCATCTGAAATTTGAGATTCTTCTGCTTTGATTTGATATGCCTGTGTCACAGTCTCATCTGCAATTTCTTCACCTCTTATTTGTTGTGCATGTGTCACAGTTTCTACTGCGATTTCTTCACCTCTTAATTTTTGAGCTGCTTGTGTTACAGTTTCATCTGCCACACTAAGATCGTCTTGTACGGATGCAGGTGTTGAACTTTCTTCAGTTTTCTCTTGATTTACTAAATCTGCTTCTTCAATGTTAGTCCGTGCAGTAGCTACAGGTTCATCATTTTTTATTTCATTTACTTCAACGGGATGAGGATGACTTAAACGAGTTGCTGCTGCGGTGGTGACCTCAGCAATTTCGTCACTAAAGTCAATGTCATCTCTGCCGAGTTTCAGAGGAGACTCTGTGGTTGGAATGTGTTCTGGTTCATCTGCAATTTTCTCAGCTTCTTCTTTGTTTTCTTGAATGAGAGGAACTGAGGGAGATTGGTGTACTTGCACTTTTACAGAGGGTGCGTGTTCTTCACGGTGCAGAGATTGAGCCACAGGAAGATGGGTTGCTGTTTGTTGTTCATCGTCGAAAACTAAAATTTCATCGTTATTGGCAATGCCATCGCCTCGTTGGACGGGAATAATTGATGGGGTAGTCGGCACCACAACTGGGGGTTCATCTTGAGATTTAATCGCAGCAGGTGACTCATGTTTTACAACTACTATGGATTCTTCGTTAGGTGTATTGAATTCAATTTTTGTTTTGTTGTCTTTTTTCTCAATTTCGTTTTCTTTATCAGCCACATTCACTTTTACTACAGGAATCTCTACTGATTTGACATTTTCTTCAATGGAATCATCAAAAATGGACATATCTAATCTAAATTTTGATTCTGAAGACTCCTCAGCTGAAATTTTAGCTGGCTCTGCTCTAACTGTAGCACTCTCACTAGGTTGGTCATTTACCATTACATCCTCATCCACAGGAACAACAGGAGAAACTTTAGCCGCAGTGATCATCGCAACCTTTTGTACTTTATTCATTGGTACTGTAATTTCTGGCTGCACTGTGGTCACCACACTTTCATCCGAAACTCTTTCGTTGACTGCTTCCACTTTGAGATTGTGCACTTCGACTACTTCATCGGCTAATGAGCTTTCTTCCTTTTCAACAACATCATGGCTGGCTTGAGGTTGACTAGTTGTTACTACAGCTTCATCTTGTTGCACTTGACTCACTTCGGCTTCAGAGTTCAATTGTTCACTTCCCTGGGGAGTAGTTGCCACAACATTTTCATCCGCTTGAACATGCTCATTTTCTATTACAGTTGTTTGGTCAGCCAAAGGCACCACAATATCATCAGATTTGTCA
This sequence comes from Pogonognathellus longicornis, assembly GCA_034694085.1. Taxonomy (NCBI): domain Eukaryota; kingdom Metazoa; phylum Arthropoda; class Collembola; order Entomobryomorpha; family Tomoceridae; genus Pogonognathellus; species Pogonognathellus longicornis. The sequence continues at coordinate 25,738 of JAQFYB010001314.1, read as the reverse complement.
TTTTCAACCTTGTGCACTTGGACATTTTCTATTGTTACCGCTTGGTCAGCTAAAGGCACCACATTTTCCTCGTGGTCAGTTCCAACTTTGTGGACGTGAACATTTTGTATCTCTACAGCCTGGTCGGCCAAAGGCAAAACGTCTTCAACTTTGTCAGTTTCAACATTGTGGACTTTGACATTTTCCACTTCTACTGTTTGGTCAGCCAAAGGAATAGCATTGTCAGAATTATGATTTATTTCTGCTTCATTGTTTTTATGCTCCAATGGAACAGTTTGAGCAACCGAAGAAATAACATTATCAGCATTGGCATTGTGTACGTTTACAAGAGGTGCGGCTGTGGCTCCGGTGTCGTCGGATTGATGTTGCACTTCATCCTCCAATGAATCCACGGAAGAAAATGTAGTTCTTACAGGTTCGTCAGATAATTGAGCGTTAATTGTTTTTCCGGTTGTTTCCTCAACGGCTTCTACATTGTCTGCGTTTATAATTTGCTCAGGCAACGCCTCCACAAGAACTGTTTGATCCGCCAAGGGCTCTTCCCCTGTATGAGGATTCTCGTCTTGCACTTCTGTCTTTTTATTCTGAAATATAATTTCAGCGGGAACTGTGGTGGAGTCAACCGCATCTGAAAATATTTCTACAGCTCCATCACTTAAGATTTCTTGTACAGCAGGAACAATGGCAACCAAAGGATGTTTGTTAGATTCTAGGTTGATTTCATTCTTAAGAGGGACAGCAGGAATATTTGTTGTAGAAACAGTATTTTCATCCGCAGAAGCTTGGTTATTGAGTGTATTGGCGCCGGACACTTCAATTGTGTCTTCATCCCCATCCTTTGTATCAGTGTCTTCCTCTTTATCTCCTTTGATGTCAATACGAACAGTGGTTGGTGAAGGCTCATCTTGGACAACAGAAACTTCTTCGGGTTTTTCTAGGTCTGCTGGAGTTTTTTGTTCTACGGGTTTGACAATATCCTCTGTGGTCTTTTGTTCTTCTTTAATTTGATTCAGAATAACAGGCACTTTTGGAACGGCATCATTTTGGGGCAAAATTTCAAAGGTGTCATCGTCTACAAGATTGACAACAAAATCTGAAACTGGTTTGATTTTTTCTGATGGTTGAGAAATTTCAGTTGCAGCAGGTTGGTCGTTGCTCAATTCAGGCAATGAAGTTGCATTGGGTTCATCTTGAAGATTTTCTTGTTCATTTGCAGGGGCAGAAGTTGCTGGAGGAGCATCTTGGAAAATCACAGCTTCATTCTCTGGGGCGGACGTTGGAACTGGAGCATCTTGAACAGTTTCAGGTTGTTGTGTCGCTGCTGGAGCATCTTGTACAATTTCGAGTTCTTTTTCAGGAATGGAGGTAGGTTCGGGTGCGTCCTCAAGAGTCAAGATTTCCTTCACCGATGAAGAAGTTACTTCAGGAGTATCCTGCAAAGCTACAGAATCACTTTCTGGCAAAGGAGTTGCTTCTGGAGTGTCTGCAAGACGTTCAGGTTCTTTTTCTGGGGTAGATGTTACTGCAACATTATCTTGAAGAGCTTCAGATTCATTTTCGGGAGAAGAAGTTGCGGCAGGAACGTCTTGTAAGCTTTCCGGCTCCTTCGCAGGAACAGAAACGTAAAATCCTTCTTTACCAGGGGCAACAACAAAAATAATTGGAGAATCGGTGGACGCAACACCAACATTTGCTTGTGTAGCCGAAATAGCATCATCATCCGAAACAATATCCTGTGCATTTGTAACTTGCTCATCCGCTTGTGGCGTTTCAGTTGGCACAACTTCAACAATAGGAGCTTTCGACGACAAAGAATTCTCCGAAGTTATTTCTACAACCGACCCTTCATCATTTGCTACTGCCGAGTCTGTGGTTTCCTGAACATCATTTTGAATACCAACAACTGGAGCATCTTGAACCACGGGTTTAGAATTAACAACAGACGCAACCTGTTCATCATTCAAAATTAACACCGACTGGGTTGTAGGAATGCTAGCCTCATCTGCTTGTTCAACCTCATCTTGATTTTTTACAACCGACCCTTCCGTAGTTGGCACAGGTTCATCTTGAGACACAATTTCGGGTTGTTGGGATTTGGGTGGTTCTAATTCTTGACTTGGTAATTCGGACTGCAAAACAGTATTATCCTGAAGAGGAGCGCTTGTAGTAACAATTTCCTCCACTGCGTCATTTATCTGGACTGCTTCATGCATAGGTGGCAAAAGTTCCAAAGCGGGGATTTCAGCTCCAGTCTCCACTTTCGGTTCATCCGAGATGACTTGAGCTTCCTCTGTTGAAACGGAAACAGACTGCTGGGTGGAAATCTCAAAAGGTTTTGCCTGTTCGTCTTGAACTGTTTCTTGCACAGCGACAGGTGGAAGAGCGGTTGTGATTTCAGTCTCAGTATGCAATGCTTCGGATTCTACTTCGGATTGTACTTCAGAATTTACAATGGAGGGTGAGACTGTTGTTACCCGATCTTCTTCTATTACAGCGTCTTGTTGTTCTTGTTGATGCTGCTGTTGTTGAGATTCTTCTGTAACTGGAACATCCTGTGCTGCTGCTTCAGTTGTCGGGACTACAATTGAAGTTTGGACACCGACATCTGATAACACGGGAGAAGACTGGATATTTATTTGCGTATCGACCACTTCAAGTTGTACGACTGGCGTGGAGACTACAGCGGCTGAAATAGTTTCTGTGAGCAAAGATGTGACTGAACTGCTCAATATTTCTGTAGGTTCACTGTTTTGTGATGAAACCAGAACTTCTTTATCTGAAATTGCGTTTTCTGACTGAATGACTGTATCAGGCTCCACTTGAGGGTCAGCTTGAATTTCTTCGGGTGTTTGAGTAGAGGTGGAGGAGACGACTACGACTTGTGTTGGTTCTAAGGTTGTCGCTTGATCCACAGGGCTAGGACTAATTGTTAAAAGTATTGGAGCAATATTGATCAGAGTTGTTGACGGAGTTATTGATTCGCTTTCACTTGCTGGAATTAAAGGAGTAGACTCTACCATTGGTTTCTCTGACTGACTTGTCACTTCTTGAGACTGGGTGGGTGGTGATGGCTGATGATCAATGTTATTATTATTTACAACTTCCATATCACTAACAACTGCTTCATCGGATACAACAGCCGTTGGGGTAACTGGTGGTTGTGATGGCTCCTGGGATGAAACGAGAACCTCAGCTGGAGAAGAAGACGTCAATGTCGAAGATTCGGGTGCAGCAGAAGATGTGGATGTAGAAGATGCTGGAAGAGAAGTCGTTGTTGTTGTTGTTGCTAGTGTAGTGGTAGTAGTGGTGGAGGGTTTTGTAGAAACTTCATACACGGCAGAACTCAAGTTAAACCAAGAGAAAGATGATGATTCGACGGGAGTCGTTGTTGGGATTGTTGGTCGAGTTGGTCCAGGCTCTGAAATTATAATTAATACATAAAAGTGGAATAATATGGGAATTCAAATGATTTATATTTGTTTTTGTAATTAGGAAAAATGATTGTTTACCAGATGGTGGGGGACAATGGTCGTAGAGTGGGCAGCATCTATTTTCAATGTAACGGGGCTGACAATCATTTCGCCAATAGCAGTCAATGACAGCACAAATAACGTCTCCACCTTGACAATAGCACACTTCGCATGGGTTGTTATTGTCGAGAATCTTCTCACCATTTTGGTAGATTTTCCCATCCTTTTCACACTCTGAAATATACGGAAATTAAATTAACTCACGTAGCTGTACATTAAATAATTCGCATATCACGCTGAAATGCATCCACGAAATCATGTTACTGTCGCACTGTAAGCAATGCTTGTATGTATAGAAAATGTCTCCATTCGTTGCTCTTAAGAAAATTTTAATGCCTTTAAAACCACTTAAGGTTGACAGAAGTGCCTATGATTTATACTTCACCAGTAGCATAGGCTGCATTATATATACCTACTTTTATGAAATACAATGGTCCAGTCAATGGGAAATTTACACATCAAAGTTTATATCTTCTGTAAACGTTGTTTCACAATATTTAAGCCGTAATATGTAAGTATTTCCTTTGTAAGTAAGGCATTGGTTTCCCTGTCACAATTTGTTGAGATTTTTTAGCAAATCTACATAAATAACCCACATAAATAGTGTTGTGGTAACACATTTACTATAAGCAGGTAACTAACTATAAGACCATTATTGTCAATTCTTTATTCATGTTTATACTTCAGTTTTATTAAGTAATTGTAGGACACGTAATAATATCCTACTAACCCAAAAAAACAGGGACTGTCGTTAAAATAGTTAAGTCGCAGCAAGTCATTTTTAGTGTACATTTCATTTCTAAAGAAATTAAAAGAAGTCTTACAAACAACATGATAGTGTATTTTACACGTTGTAAGTATGAAACAGTTAAACACTTGCTTGAGGTTCGTGGTCACACAATAGAAAAGCTATACACTTACAATTTTAGAGCATTGCACTATTCTCTTTTATATAATACCTATATAGGTACTTTCATTGCATAAGCTGAGTAAGTGTATATCAGCCAAAAATTTGAAAAAATGCTCCAGCTTAGTTGTACGTAGCATCTCTATGTCAACACGAATTGAAAAGAATGTTTTATTCTATTGGCTTCCTTTATTGAGTGAATGCAGGTCTTTCTGATTGTAATGTGGATTAACAGACTGTGAAAAATGTGGAGGTGAATAGATTTCCCATTTATCTCTTTACAGCACCTACGAACTAAGAAGTCTTATTCCAATACCGGGAGAATTTACACAAGCAAAAACCAATGTAGTAAAAGTAGCATGATAATATATATACTACTTTATTTTCGATGGCAGTTGCTCTAATATGATATCACTATAAAATATCATTAGGAACGTCACTGAAAGCTTGACTGCACTTAGCGCATATATAAATATAGCAATAGCTACTAAAGTCAGAGTCAGACAATAAATTTGAAAAGTCGTAGGTGGACAGAATGACGTTATATAGTTGATAGTTAATACAGTTAATACTTACGCATTAATAAATACTGTAAATGTTATATAATACACACTAAATGTATAAAATCGTGTGCATGGCCTACATAATATAATACCAAATAATATTACAGAATCGTAGTTCTAATAGAATGTGTAACACACGGAGCAGGTTGCATGGAGCTTTAAATTGCTATATATAAAGGAAGAATTGAATTGAGTGTGGGTTATTTAGCTGTGTAAGTTATAGGCGGAATTGTGGAAGTACTACTTGGTAGAATATAGCTAGAAAGAGTTTTTGAGTTGTATTTTTGTAAGTGGACGACAGTGTGGATGAGATGGATGTGATGGTGTGTGTTCTCTTTCTTTGGCGTTTCGTATCTGTTGTGCTGATGTGAGATGAATGAACAATGTGTGGGGAAGTGTACATGTAAAGAAAGTGTGAATGGATGCGAGCAAGTTATTATGGGATAAAAAATGAAGATGATGGAAAGACTACGAAAACCACAGTACACAAGTTGGGGAGTAGCGGTGCCACCAATTCGTTTCGGTCTTTGGATCTTCCTCACTAGAAACTTTGCCGTGTGATGATGAGACGTGAGAACCTAACAGAAGATTTGTCGCATAAAAACAAAAACAACAAACAACTATCACTAACACCACAACAACACAACACTATCCAAAATGGAAACAGTCCAGTTTCAGCAATATACCAGGAATTATATGTGTAAAAGTACATATTACATCATATCGTGTCATATTTATTACAATACATATTATATTGTATACAGGAGTTCAGAGTCACCCGAGTCGCCACATTAAATACGCATACAGCTATATGAAAACATAATGTGGCTACATAATCAAAAAACTCTTTTTTCTTAGGAAAACCTAAGTTTTGTGTTGAGTTGAATGATGTTTGTTGTATTAGTGCTAATGGAGGAGACACCTACGTAAAACAAGTTATGCGCAAAAAGACAGAGTTCCCAGCAATTATTATTACATGTGTATCTCCTCAATAAGATGCAACATAGTGTGTTATTTTTCATTAATATTATCATGTTTGTATGAAATGTGTCCATGTGTGTCGAGCCATGTGTACATTCTCTTAGTTGGCATTAGGGGTCTATAAAGACCCCTAGAAATTTGCTGATTTAACGATGTAACATTGTGCATGGTAGACACAAAAGTTGGGGATATTATGGCAGACAGTTCGTTCGCTGCATGAAAAGTTGCCGGTGGCCATTCATTCTCATCTCACAGAAAGCAAACAATTCAAACAGACGGATAATTGTAAGTCAAGGCTATCCCGGAAGTACGAGTGAAAGAAGAATAGTGTGAATCTCTGTGTCTTAATATTGGCACTACTTACATACTATAGGCACCTACTGCTTAAAGACCAATACTATACTCCCTAAACTTGTACGTAACTTTCATAGACTCAATAATTGGATTCAGAGTTAGTCAAAGAATTTGATCAAATATTATAGGATCCTGACTATCTACGTGTACTCACTCTAAGATGCATTATACATTTTGCATCTTAATTAGTAGCCAAGAAGCTCCTCTCATCATCCGTTAAAATATGACATGTAGTTGTACTAATGTTTCCACAGTGTACTTATTATGACCAGTTATGAAAATTTTCTAGTAGCTACATACAATACAGTCAGGTTAGTAAAGTAGTATTAGAGTATTACTACACACTGATATATTATGTGTGCTGATAGACATATTAAACCAAGGCAGCGCTAGCAATTGATGATCAGTTCATAATGCAGTTTCTCGCATGAAGCATGAGATTTGTATACTGTGATGCATGTGTGTTGGTTGTGATTCGTCGAGTATAATGTGGTTGTGGTCTAAGTCTAACACACTAGAAGTAATTGCTAATTATTGTGTAATACAAGTTATTACTATTACGGTTTGTGTTTGACAAGTCGCAGTTCGCAGTCTCAAGCAGCTTACATTTAGTCTCACTGATAATAATATTACATCACCGTATCGTATAAAAGCATATCGGAGTGAAGCGTATAGCGAACTTAAAAGTTAGTGCTACAAAATTAGTTGTAGATTCATGCACTATTGTGTTCTCTGAGACTGCTGAAGAATTTCACAGCTAAATGAATGAAAAGAATTAATGAATGGAGCCAATTTACTATAGTAATCTATTAGCATACTGCCTACCTATGTACTTATACTTTTGTGTACAAGAGATTTCACACAACATACTTTACATACCTAACAGCATTTATTTAAGCTTTCATGATTGCTGCATTCATACGCACAAACAGTATAAAATATTTTGTACACTATCTGGCTAGTGGACCACTCACTCACTATACATATTGTTATTATTCATCTTTCCTCATAGTCAACCCTAATGTAAAATATGTATCACTCTGTCTCTATCTAATGTGTATGTATACCTGTATAGATAACTTCAAAGAAATTAATTCAAGACCACACGTTTCATTTGCACTTCATCAATTCCCATACTCCTATCTATCACACCAATATAAGCCAAAAAATGGACGTATGGTTTTTGTAGCAATACAATCTTAGGTTACTCGGATACAGCCAGTTTGATTATAAGGTATAATGCAATTTGTATTAATACAAATTGTACCAATAATATCTACCATACAATTATAGAAGTAATAAACCTATACTGTCTATTACACTATGGAAGTGCCTACATAATAAATTGTTATACAAATTTTGCATAAAGATGTACAAAAAATAATGACATTACGCAAGGAAGTGACTCGCTTGCATGCAATGCACTGAATGGTATTGTGTAAGTATATTATGTACCTTTCTACATTTACCTGCATATTGGATTTATTGGTAGGTGGTGAAATAGTTGTACATGTAATATAGTAGTCAATGTGAATAGTATTTCGTGTGTAATATTTATTTATTACTATCTGTTCACGTTCAACGCTCAAGTGCAATAATGAAGTATAATAATAATAATAATATGAAGGGGGCGAAGTGCAGTTTGATATTATACGTGTGTAAGAGTTAATAAGTGTTCTATGTATGTTAGTTTGTGTGAGAGAGCATGTTATACGGTAGCCTTAGGGATTGGTCATTCAACTGTTCTTCTGCTCTGTCGAGGCTTCATCTCACTTCCTAACAATAAATAATTTTCTTCAGTATTTACTAGTACGTTACGTACCTATATGAAAAGATGAGAAAACCCCAAGGAATGCATTTGCACCTCCAGAACACACTTAAAGACGTGTACACTCCTGTTATGCAAATTACACGTGCAGTGTAGTGCACTAACACTTTTATATACCTTTTTAATCTTTTTAATCTTATCATTCTTCATTAATTCAGTCAAGTTTGTTTTAGACGAGCGTGTGAAATTCATGATCGGATTAGTATTCAATTTCTTAATATGTGCACTAGGCTGTGTTTGCTTGTCAATTATAATGCATTCCTGTCAATAGCAGTATTATTGCTGTCTCTTGTATTCTTCTCAATTATGCGGTGTATTATGCAGTCAGTCAAACATGAACAAAAATCAGGGATGAAATATTACAAATTTCCCTGGCAGGGCCAACCCTGACCCCCCAGGGGGAGGGGCAAATCCTTAATTTATTTTAGTTAAGGGGTAGGGCTAATTTTTCTTGTTTTTCCTGGAAGCATATTTCTGCCACGCTCCAAATTTCATCTCTACCGAGAATGCACAGTATTGAACTCAATATAATGTCCATGCTCAAAATTCGCAAACGCATAATATTCCATGAATATTCTAATCTCGATATTATTCTTGTACATTGATATGGACTTCACTTTTCGATTTTTCTATGTGCCTATAGGTGTAGTGAAAGATCAATGGAAATAATGTCAATTCAATTAGATTTCAGACATCGATCAACTCTTGATATTTTGGCGCAGTGTAACAATCATATTTCTTGTAATGCGATGCAGAATGATGGAAATGTGCAAAGCCGGAAAGCATTAGGTACACAATAATATATAAAGTAGATTTAGAATATTTTTGTAGTTTTTGAACTGTGTCTAATGGCAGTTTCTGGTATATTATTTCCATTTGTTAACCTAATAAAACCGTTTTAGTGTTATACAATACTATAAATAAAGCACCTAGCCTAAACAAGCTAGGCTTTTCATGCAAAATTGTGCATAGTGCTATGCTTACTTGCTGTGAAAAGTGTTTTCGGTTTCTTGGAGACAGTCAAAGAGTCTAACTATGTGCACAAATATTATAACGTGTCTAAACTTGGGCGAAATATCTTAGTTGTACAATATCATACACATTTTACACTATACAAGCCAGTTCAGCAGTATTTTTGTAAATACATACATAAAATAATGCTTACTTATTGTGATCTAACGTTATATAGCATTACTGACTAAGGAGTGTTCTGTTGTCAGTTGATTTCAACGAAACATGTGATTGAATCATTCAGCCATTGAGCAAGAAGAAGACAAGACACGATTGACTTATATAGGACAGATAATAATATATTTATGCTTTGTTGAGGAACACACACACATACACAAGAACAACCAAGTTGGGGTTTTATGTGAGTTGACAAATTCAGCTTGATCTAATAATACGGCCAAGAGTAACATTTATATAGAATTACTGGGAACATGCAGCATCCAGGACTACAAATGTCTCAGTCTATTTCGCACAAGTTGCCAAAAGAGTTTCTAGGAAAAAGAAAGTGAAAGACAGGGCACGTTTAAGCCATAAGGAAGCGGACACAGACAGTTGCTTACAATACATTAAATAATAATGATTACAAGATTGCATTGCTTCTGTCTCAATATTTGACAACTCGGTGACATGTAACTTGGATACATAACCTCTAATTCGATGGTGTTGATTCATAAAGATTACTTTGTATTTACACTTTTTCGTTAATAATACATTTTTATATCTTCTTTTATATAGTACTCATCAAAATGTCATATTCATTCACTAAGTGGTCAGAAATCCTTCCTTTGGGTAACACTTAACTGACAGGATTATATGAAAGGGGAAATCAACACTAACATAGCCTAGGTATAAAATAGACGAGGGATTGTGTGAGAAAAGGATTTAGTACATAATATCAAAACCAGCCATGTTACTACCCTGGTAAATGCAATTAATGACTGAATCTGACAAATGGTAGCGGATAAATTCGTTGAATAACAATTCGTAAAAATTCAAAATAACTACAGAGAAATAAAAACTTGTGATTGATATATGTTTGTATTAATCACAAGCGATTAATAAAAAACGTAATCATGACAGTTTTTGGTCACGTACTGAAAATATGAATAAGTACGTACGTTTATAAATACAATATCATCCTAGAAGTTGTTGTTGTATGAATGAAACATTTCAATGACAAAGAAAATGTTACATTTATTTCATTAATGTTAAATTTAATGTGCAATTAATCTATAGTGTACAAATTGAAATAACCTATGATTAGTTTGCTGAATCTTTATGGCAGTAATTTGTTTTGTTTGTTTAAAGTTAACATTTCCCCTTTGCGGACAAATAGTACGTCCGTCGCTCAATTTTCTTGTTTCTAAAATAGAGTGGTGGTTGGGAAAGTGGCTACCGGCATAACCACAAGAACCAGTAATGATTCAGTCTAACCAATGGAATAGTTTCAAATATTTTCAAAAAATACATTGACAAAATGTAAATTGAGAAAAACCATCCGCAGATGTAAAAGTTCAACTATTTACCAAACCTTACAATTAAATCTATGGAATGCCTGTTAAACGTAGTGAAAGGCATTCATGAAATCGTTTTTTTGAATATACACCAAGAAGGATGAGTGTTTATGTTTACATTAGGAATTTTTTTATACAGGAAAATACCGTAAGACTAAGCATCTCAATTAGCTATATAAAAATGATAATCAGCCACAATTGGCGCATGCAGAGCATGAAAGATCTACGCTAAATCTAAGGAAAATTGTGATGAAGCATGAGAAATGAATGATTAATATTTTGAATCATTTATAATCTGTCAGTTGTATGCAGTTTTTTTATATAGGAAACCACCTGAGGACAGAACAAAATGCCTTTATAGTTAAAAAGTCTTCATTTACACTTGTTTATACAGCATTGTATTTTAACTTTCCCAAAACATGCCACATTTCTTAAGGTAACTGATGAAGTGTGAATTTGAAAATAAGTTTAATCGTCTTAAACTGTCAAAAGTTGTAAGCACTACATTATTTTGTCTGTGATTAAACAATACAGTGGTTTATATAATTCACGACAAACGAAGATTTACTTTTTACTTTTACTAACAATACAGTTGAGACTAGACTTGAGACTACACAACATACGAGCATGGAAATGGAATATTTTAGTAAACCATTGCTTTTGTTCCATGTCTTAAGTGAAACATGGTTTAAAAAATAAAACTATGTGGTTGTGGTATACCCGACTTTCTTCATCAAGGCTGTGGAACTAATGATACATCATAACTACTATCACTACTATATTGAGTCTCATTCCGCTCTGATCCCATTTAAATATCTTTCTGACAAAAACACTGTAAATGCTTATAGGTATGTAGAAATTGGAAAAGTTATTATTTCTGATATTAGCTTTACAGAATTTCGTTTACACAAAAATTAAAATAACTGACGTCCTTTTACAGTTGTATTACACTGATAGCATAATATAAGAGCATAGGTGTAACCCCATATTTTTGTCAAGTATTTGAATAAAATAGTATGGAATTGGAATCAGGATATTGGGCGCTTTTGAGTGAAGACATTTGTTTCATTATCTGCTCATGCTCTGCTCCTAATTCTTGCATTCTTACTTTTGTCTCTATTTGAGAAGAAAGTTTTAATTTGTTCAGTGAACAAGAGAAGAATCGAAATTAACTCAACATGAAGCAATATGAAAGTAATTTTAATCCGGGGCAGGTTACTAATTCGTATAAGTTCTTAGGGCCCTACGTCAGTTTTGATGTTAAGTTGTACAGTAATCTTGTGTAAGTACTCGAGAAGATCTGCTTGAAGTTGGACAGATTCGACACACGAAGGCAACGGAGTAAAGCGAACATGAGCTCCAATCTCAAGTTCAACTTTAAGTTCTCTTGTAAGCACTTCTCCAGTAATCCTATCTTATTAACTTGTTTAATTCGGGGCCAGATACGACACGACTTCTGTGATCACTACTAGTTGATCTACACTTAACAACTTCCTTTACGCACGTGTTTCTACAAAGTACTACATACATAAATATAATATTATGTGTATGTAATGTATCTCTACTTATATAGCTATAGGTACCTATATTTTAGATTATTTTAGATTTTCCCTTGTAGTATTGTACAAAAAATTAAACTAAACTAATCACTCAGAGTGAATCTGCTATTTATTTAATATTCAACAAATTGGTATAATATAGCAGTTCAGAAATTAGTACGATCTCTATATATATATATATCTATGTACAGTACGTTTTTTATAGCGTACTAGGGGATTGAGTAGGACTATGAGAATACTCATTTATTGCCCTATGTCACTATGGTTTTTTAACAGAAACTAAGAATAATAAGGTGGTTACGCCAAAATAATGCTCCATCATTATTGCAACTGTGACAAAGTTACAGTTGCAATAATGTTTGAGCATTTGATATTCATCTTATTATTCTCATTAGGTGTATTTATACACCTAGAACCTAATCTATAAATTATACATACATATTATATATACATATTATATTATGTAATCAAAGCTGTATTTAGGATTCCATTTCGGGTGGGGCAAAATACCAACATGACTCACAATTGTGTCTTTTATAGCGCGCAGCACCAAAAAGTTGAGCTATTTTAAGCCGAAATCAATCTAAAATGCATCAAATTCGCGCGTAGTGCGCAAAGTTTGCGATTTTTTGCACTTTTTTTGTAAAAAACCTATTTTTTCCGATTTTGGAGAGGGCAATTGCCCCCTTTGCCGCGTCCTAAATACAGCCTTGTATATAATATATATACTATATACATAGTCAAATAGTTTATATGCATGAGTGACTGAAAGATGACTGATACTGAGAATATTAGGTGTGATTGGTGTTTACGAGTTGCAAATTACAAAACAGCATTCATTACTCAAAGTACGTCTAGATTGTAGCATGGTAAAATAAAAGCTTGTGGCTGTGTAGCTACGGTTTAACCGTAACTGCATGAGCGTTTACTTGTTAGTAAGAGATTAAGGCTATGCGAGAGGGACATACATAATTCTCGAAATATCATGGGAAGTGATAATACCGTTCTTTAAGTATTTTGGCCTGGAGCAGTCGATTAATAGCGGAGGCATTCGTACACAATTTATATGCTGTTTATCACAAGGGCAGCCAAAGTTTTCATTTCACTGCAGTTAAAGGATGCAATTGAGAATGTGGATGTGGATGATGGGTTGAGTATACATAGATCTAGTGTGTAGTAAAGTTCTGGTAGTGATGGTGGTATGTATGGTGGTGTGTGTGCAGTAGGTGCAGAATGTGTGTCAGTTCTATGACAGTGTAGAGTACAGCAGTTGAGAGTGCGGGAAGACAAGTGAATTTGGATAGGAGATTCTTACATTAGTGTTGGAATAGCTTTGGCTAGCTTTGGCTTTGGCCATGCAGGATGAATTTTGGCAAGAGAATTTAACGGGAGCGAAAGCCCAGTGGGACACGAGTGTTGGAGAAAGAGGATTGAGAGCTTTACGCCTCTGGTTTATTCCGTGGTGTCGGGAAAGAGTTGATTTATTTAATATGGGAAAATTAGTGCGCTTACCACATTGGTATTCTGGACAGCACTGATCTGATCTCTTCAATGCTTTGCATCCTGGGCGGTATTCACAGCTAATTATAGTGCAGGCAAATCCGGGTGGACGGCAAATGCAGTGCTCACACGGTGATGACGTAGGAATTGAGTCTCCGTCCACATACGTCACAGAATCAATCGAACAAACTGCAAATAAACACACGACTCACTCTCTAAGTGTCTCAAATGCAAATCAATCAACTACAATTAAATCATGCATCAAAAAATTTAACTAAAATTGTGTAGGTAGTAAATTGTTGAATTGTTTATAGCAATCTAATCTGTAAAGAGTGACAATGTTGGGTGTTCCTACATACTTTCATATGAATTTTTCCGTTCTTTCTCACTGCCATAACATTGTGACATACCAATTCTTGCTTTTTTATGTATTGTTATATTTTTAGAATGTGTATTAGAAAGGAATGAGCAGTTTTAACTCGGCAGTCATAGATTTTGCTCCATGGAACTTGTATACATTTCATGAAAATTGATTTTAGTTTTAATGTATTGTACTATTTAATATTGACATAAAATCCACTTAAGCTCCTACTATAATCTAAATAATACTTCATATATGATTGTCTTAAAATAGTATACCTACTACATATAAAATGTTATATATTCCTCGACACACTACCGACCATGCTTTGTATAACATGATCATTATTTGCAAGAACTACAGCTTACATTCCCTATGGCTTTTTATGGTTTCTTTCTTACTTAAATTTTAAATGAAGGCTCCATTATACCTCGATCTGTAAGACCTCTTTGTTTGAGAATTTTCTGTCGGGTAGCCAATCTTTTGTTAATATAGTTGGAATTGTATGCTTTAGTATTCTATCTAACCTGTAGCTCTGCCTGAAATTAGGACAGAAATTATTTCCAATAGCATTACTATTAGCACAGCTTTCTTAGTATCTATTTCAAAACCACTGAATTGAAAAATGTATTAAGAACTGAATAAGATTATATTTACTTTAGATAGGTACTGAATTATACGCAGAGTGGTTCCAACGATCTTAAAGTGTTTCACATTGATAATCTAATATTCATCATGATTTCTGTAACTTAACATCATGTATTGTTCACTATGTACATAGTGTAATATTTAGCCATTCTATTTATTCTCAATTTTTGCTTCCTCTGATATCACGCGGAATACGGTTTTGCAGGTTTTTGGTTTTTGACTAGATTTTTGCGTTGTAGGTTTTTGTATATTCAAAAACCCATATTAGCAATACTATATTTCCTGTTCCTATATATAAAATATTATCTTTGGAGAATTGTTTCCATCCTAAAACATTACACAGCATTTACAAATTTGCATTTAATTGAATTAAGTGACTTAAAATAAACTGCGCTCATTTGTTTTGATAACTTTACATAAGTATATTTACAATTATATATATTTGTATATATATATAATTGTAAAATACAAACTCATAAGTTAATAGTTCATGGTTCATATTTATTTCAAGTGCAAAATGACAATCAGTAAAATATCTGTTTTACCATTAAATATATTCTATGTATTAGAGTAATTTGTCATATCGTTGTTGCTTTGAGTATTTGACTTTGGTATTTTATGATTTATAATCTTACACGTTTATTAACAAACCGTCAGATTAGCAAAGAGATACATTGGATTTATTATGTTAAACTGTGTCACTGCATAATGATGCTTATAATATTATTGCATTATGCTTATAACAAAGTAAAAGGAATAATAATCTGCATATAATCGCTACTTACCCCGTTGTTCATTTCCGTATGTATCGTTTTGCACAGTGATGAAAACATTTTCACTAATTCCCACTTGCCTATTGATGGGATCTGAAATGCAATACACAAGAGCATTATAAAACAGAATTACAGTACAATTAACATAGCAAAACAAATTGCAATAAAGAAATGAGACAAAAATATTTTAACGTAATTTAAATATTTAAATTTGAATTATTTCATAGTTCCGTTAGCTATGATTAAATACCATAAATTTAAAATTAGCATGAAAGTGTACCGGTGCGCGTTTAATAATTCTAGGTCTTGTAATCAGATAAGCATGACTGCATGTGGTATGTATACACACAGTGCAGAGTGAAGTAGGTAGTATTTTATATTACGGCGAGTGTGAACATAACAAGCAGATAATAATTTTATTACAGATTTCGTTGATGAAAACTCATTCAGAGTTGTGTGAGTAAGTGTGTGTCCACCTGGAAGTGAAGCGTAGAAGATTAAGTTTACGGTCTACCTTTACTACGTATGCAAGTATCGGTATTAAATATATCTATCAGTTAGAAGGAGCGTACATAATCTAATGCATGCACACACACAGTTCACAGTCAACAACAGAGCTGTAATATAATACTTAAGTGTTAATAATAAAGCGAATCATATTATTGTGGAAGTACCAACACTCGGGACACGTAAAAGACAAAACAAGTGAACTGAATACGACTTTCCTATTGTTTGCGGCTGCATAACTTCTTGTTCTATGCCATGTCACCAGAAATAAGGAGTGAAGCCGTAGTACATGAGTACATGATGACACATAGCGTACACATGTAAATAAATCAATTCAAAAGGAATTTACGTCAAGCCGTAAAACATGAAGTTCACAGGTCAACAGCTTTTAGCCATTCATCTTCTCCCCTTCATTCCTTGATGTTGAAATGCAATAAAACAACAAAAATTAAAATAATTGATGTGGACTTTAGCCGATGACCTTTAGTGCATGTAAAAATGTTAAAAAACTCACTTTTTTTTAAAAATTTCGTGCCTTATTTAACTACCTAACCAATTATTGTTGTTTTGCACTAAAACTTAGAAATGCATGTACCAAACACAAAAAATCAACGATGACACTCGATGTGCAAAAACCTGCGACTGATTGGCTACAAAGACGTGTTTCTTTTTTCTAACGTTTAACTGCCTGAATATGTGTTTAAGCAAATAGATAACTTTGTTTTGAAATTATGTGTCGATTTTAAAAACCATTACAGTACAATTGTAGTGAATGCCTAATTTTAGTGTGGTCTATAATTATTGCATGTTCTCATTGTCAACTTGAAAAGTTCCTTGCAGAGGTGTGTGATGCGACTTTTGTTGCATCTTTTCAAGTATCACGGCTTGTCGTCTCTTCGTGTATGAATATACATGAAATTCATAGCCGCAGTAGGATGATGGGAGAGTGCATACATAAAAACTCAACCAGAAGGCGAAACTATGTATAGAGTTAGCTATTACATAGTGAGAGTATTATACGGACAACAATTTCTTTGTATACACGAGATATTATACAAAATATATCTCTATGTTTATAGGCAGCTGGGGGTTTCCGTGGTCCTTGTATGAATAGGATACAATTTAGGATTGTGGGTAATTCAACGTAAAAAGCAGTGTAGCGTGAGACTCACTTATGTCATCTGAAGACGCAACATCCGTGACATTTCTTATATAACTGGTCCACAGACTTCAAAAAACAACATTCTACGCCACGGTCAAAAATAATTTACATGGGCTCTTAGCAAAGGTGCATTTATACTTACCAATATCTGCATCTTTATGCTTAAGGATTAGTTTAGTGCATAGGTTTTTATACAGTAGGTAGTATATAGTATATACATAATATGATTTGCCATATTATGTAAGTATTAAATAATCCCTGTAGAGAGAAAATCATTTATTTATGATATTTGCCATACATCTATGGTAGCCATATTGACTCAAAACACTGAAACAATACATTTACTATACTATTAGTAAAGGTAAAGGCACGCATAGTTTTGGCCAGCCATACTTGAATACGTAGGCTCATATATTTTGTTTACACAACTAATACAGCAAAAGACGCCAATTTATAACCATTTGTATACTGTGCGATTCAAACATTATATTACTATTTCAGTTGTGCACATTCAAAATAAAGTATATAATATATTGAAATACTCACACGATTTATCTAATTTGTAATTTATGGCTGATAATTTCGAGTAACATATAACAATCTAGAAACAGTTAATTTTGTGTAGTCCGCAAAAAAAGTAGTAATTGGTGGATTAATTGAAATGTTAAAATTTAAAAAGAATAAAAATTAATTGTTTGCAAGGTGGAATGTTTTTTATAGGAAACTACTCAACTAGAAATTGTGAGCAAATTGAAAAAAGACAAAAGAACGCATACTCTGCTTCAGTTGCCCCGGTTGAAATGGCTTGTCCCTTATTGAAACGAAAACTATAAACTACAACGTTGTGTCATTGTGCATGAAATGATTAAAATCTATGGGTATTGCTAGACACTTTTACATTGACACTCTTAAAATGAAACAGCTTTATAAATGTTTGCTAACAAAAGAAAGAAAACAGGGAAACCACAAAGTAACGGAACAATGTTGAAGAGGGCAGTAAATTGAATCCATCTGACTTCAGCTTTGTTTACTGCGTTTATAAAACTGTATTTTTATCTACGCAATGTTATTCTAGCATAATGATTTGATTCACCTTTGTATTTGGCAATAGAAAAGCTGAAAACCTGAAACGATACTGTCATTCTCAGTTACGATGTGAGATTTTATCTTGTCGTTTGCTAATAAAACTGAGGGTGAGTATTGTGCGAGTATAATATATTTCTTCATAATATAAAACTCATACGTAATATCACACAGCTGAAAATTAAACGGCCAGCCTTGTGTTTTTGAGATAAATTAAAGAATCCTGTCTTGTACAGGGAAATGCTGCAAGTCACTTTCTCAAGTCTCGCTGTCTCTCTATCTCTCCGTAATCAGCATGAAATGAATTATTTAAATACATCGACTGACTTAGCATAGAAACTGTAGAACGAGTATAGGTGAGACAAGGTCTGTTCATCATTATTAGTACTCGCTGACTTTCAACAGTTGACTACTCAAGTCTCGTCTCAACCTACTACTGGTCCTCAGCGTCAGCGTTTTGTTGTGTGCTTCTTGAGAAAAGCCAAGAAGAATGTAACTCCACTCTGCAACATGAGGGATGCCGTGCTATGTGGATAATGTATACAAAGAAGATTTGTTGATTACCAAGCAACTAAGTAAAAATGCAAATGTAGTGCACGTAGTTTGTTGGGAGTCATAATAAGAAAATGCTTTCTACATTTCTGCTGCAGATGCTGCTGTGGCTGTAGTGTGGGACGGATGGGTTAAGGTTAACTTCAACTTTTGCTATTTGGCATTGGATGAAATCCTCGTTAGAGGTTAAGGTTGAATTTGACGTTTATTGGGTTAGATCAAGTAATAAATACTTGGCTTTTTGCAGACAAGAGACTGCGAACAGTTATGTCGTCGTCGGCTGTAGACAACGATCATGCTAATACGTGCTCCCGTCTCACCTATGAAATATACTTATTTAACATAGTAACTTATATTGTCTGCCTGACAGCCTCCGCACACAAAAATCCCAACAGGTCGTACTCAGCTTGAAGTAGAATTTAAACAGCAACACTTCACGCTTTAAATTTTTTCACACAGAATTTATCTCCCTCATCCAAAGATACTTTGAAACTTTTCTTTGTGTACAACTTTCAACTTCATACTACACAATTTGTCAGTCTCGGTTCTGTATACAAATACAACCAGAACCAACCAACAAAACGGATTTTTTGCTAATTTAAGAGCACTACTGGTTGGGTCACCTTTCAATGAAAATATTGGCACTTAACAAACCAAACCTATAAAGGAGAGCTTGATTTTACATATTTTAACTATATACACTGATACGCATTCAACCTACCAATAAGTGGACACACACTCACACTCTAGGTACTGAATACAAATACTGTTACATATGTATTCCAAGAACAATACCTATCCAATATTTATATACAAAATCATCGTAGACCCTACAACAAGTTACATAATAAAAATTCATGATCTCAAAGCTCCCATGTACAGTGGCCAGAAGTGACCGTTAAAATTCGGACATATGCAGGGCAGGTACGAACTGTTCGTACCCGCCCTGCATTTGTCCCGAATTTTAATGGTCGCGTCTGGCCAGTGTAATGTAATGTAGGTGTCAAAATCAAACACACTGTAATGATTTATTAGGTACAATGCAGGATTTTTTAAAACAGTGTAAAGAATAGAGATGAATAGGGAAGGTGTAGCAATAGAAGAGAAGACTGTAAACACTAATATAGATTTGAAACTGTACTTACTTGCAGTGCTAATGTGGGGGCCAAAGAAGAGTAGAAATACGAAGGGTACAGACAGCCAATGGTCAGCTGTCATTTTCAGTTCTTTACCAGTCATCAATCGTTCAATTAATCACTAATATTGGCGTCGCTTGAGAATTTGCAATTTTTAAGAGCGTCCGAAACAAATCCGTGTTGTTGTCTTCATTGGTGAATATTCAGTTCACATGCAAAGAAGCAAAGAAAAACGCCACGTTATTTTATTAACGGTAATATTGCAGATTGCTGTAAATGAACAATGAAACTATTCATTACTCATTAGTTCATTCCGTGATTCACACATGGTGTTACGTACACGTAGTAACTAACTAATGATCCCGTCTGATTTTACTTGCGCATCAAAACTATACACATCGCTTGCCAACACATTTTTCATATTCAGCAATTCCAGTTGGACAGGACTAAGTATCATTATTATTATTATCAAATGTCTGTACGCCATATATTTACCAGCGTCTACCTAGCCATTAACTAATTCTTCTCAGCCATATCAACAATTACTTATTATCATATTCCGCTGTAGCATTGTAATAAATGCCTTTGTAAAATTTCTATGTGCTGTGTTCAGACTTCAGACTGTGATTATGAGACTCCCGTCTTTTCTCCGAACGCAAAAACTATTTATTTGCTGTTGCTATAAAATCAAACTACATTGTCTGTGCCTCTGTGCGTGTTTATTTGCATAATTTGCTACTACCTATTACTATTTATTACGACTACTTCTATATGTCCACATTTTTAGCTGTTTAAAGAATCGTAGACAGATTTGTGCATTTTTTAGCTAGGTAGGTGTCTAATTTAAAAGATTAGTCGAATAGCTGTAATTACAGAAGTACAATTCATAAAGTAAATATAGTATTATTAAAGGAAGACTGGGATGTCTATAAATGTGTGTAATTATTTTTTAACCATAGGTCTATCGTGAATCGTTTATATTGTCTGATTTTAACCACAGTAATAGAATACTTTTTCTATTATGACATTTGTTTTTAGCTGAATCTTGTTTCGTGTCATTAAATCAAGAACGACCGTAGCAATTGTGTTTGCGTAATTGGATTTGATGAAGATACAAAGGTGCTAAGTAATGGGAGCATGTATAGGATCAATCTAGAGATTAGTTGATTTATATTTACATCCCTACTCACTAATGAATATCTACTTCGGATTTCTAATATTCATTATATACATTAGCATTTTTATAGTAACCGTGTTGAGAAATGATGACGGCAGTCTCGGACTTTTCTTTACTACATTGATACGACCACTGTTTTCATCAACGCTGCACAGTATATGCATCCTATATATAGTAATGTATAGTATGTTTACCAAGTTTCGTTTACAATCCTCGCTATGAATAAAATACTGAAAGAAGTAGGCATTATTTTAATATAAGCGTTATCGTAAAACTAAAACCTAACCTAATATTTTAATTCGACAGAATATAATGCTTTTAATATAATACTACATAGGGATATCAGGCGATCTATAATTTGCCGTATCTCTCACTGCGATCTTTGCACTTGTACGGATGAATATACGGTGTGTTAATAATTCACACGGTTTTTATTTCTAATTAAGTATTCATATTATAGTATATTGGTAGTAAAAGCGTTTTGCTGTCGCCGGTGCACTGCTTGTACCCCAAAGAAATTGTTAGTAGATGAAGAACGAAGAGTAATGCTGGATTATTTGAGAAAGGTCAGCGTCCCCTTTATTTCATTCAGCTGTAAGCATTCTTTCCGTGTTTGAGTATATAGTAAAAGCTGAGATGGCCAAAACAAAGGTAATAATGTTATTGTCAGGAGTGTCTGTTCATATACGGATAGCGAAACCAATTTAATTGTATAAGAATCGCATCAGAACAATCACAATTCACTTCATGCAGATGAACCACCACCATACTACCACCATACGATACGACTACCACCTTCTTCACAACTCTACTACTGATACTGCAAGCACTAAATCTCAGAGTGTAGAGAATATCACCATATAGTCTACTTACTACTTATATATTATACAGTCACAAACAAATAAACTGCAAGCATAGAACAACAGGGAAGACATAGGAACGTTTGTATTATGTAACATATAATATATCTCCGTAATGGATGAGTGTGTACTTACGATAAAGAAGTACAGTATACATATACAATAGTGTTATCATCCATTATGTTATGATCCAAGTTTTTTCTGAGGAGCAGAAGAAGAAGCTGCAGCAGAAGAAGAAGAAGGAACGATGAACACGGAGAGTTGATAAGGAAAAGAAGACAGATCACAAAAACTGGTACCAGAAATCCAAACCTATCCAAATGAAGCAGAGACAACTCACGATAGTTGCAGACAGACAGACCAAGCTCAAATAAAATCTCATTGAGGTACTCACAGAGACAACACACACAAACACATGCAGCAACAAACACACACGACCGGAATGAATTATAAAGACGAAGGAATTGGACATTGGTCATCAAGCCTTTGCATTTGTATTCCATTACACATAAAACTCAACTTGTACAATGCATTCTGTGTACAAGTTGTAAAGTGTAGAGTAAAATGCTAATATCCATGCATTTGTGTGAAAGGTATAGTTAGTGTGGCTATGGTAGAAAACCTCTAAGCCTCTTACTATGGCATTACGATTACGACACAACGAAACACACGGGAGCTAAAAATCGACAAAAGCTTTGCAGATTGTTCAACTACTAATAAAATGTTTCGTTTCTATGTGTAATTGTCCACTCAAACCTTTTTTCTTGCAAGGCATCAATAAAAATCTAGTCGTTTCTTGTACTCAGCCGTCACCTTTGTCAAATAACTGTCATTTGTCACATCATCGGATTGTGTCGAGTACTTTTCATCAAATCATTGCAGACAGCCTATGTGAACACTAATGAGATGAGACTCCTTCTTCTCAGCTAACCGTATAATAATATTATGATTGAAGGCAACCCGTTAGCACAATATTTTTTATCGCAACTCTAATAGTCATCTAATATTCATCTCTTCACAGTTCAAACCACTACTACACTAGCCGCATTCCCATAATATCAATATACCTAAATATTATATCAGTCAGACTGAGACTACTTCAGATCCTACTGTGTCCACTTTATCTTTGTGTGTGTCTGACTTCAATTCTTTAAATACCTTTACTTCTAACTATGAACATGTGCTTGTTCATAGCTAGCTGGTAGTTAATAACATTCAGAAAATTCAGATGGTTATTGTGCTCATAACTGTGTTCAAATGTCCAGAGTATTTTTGCATATTATTTTCTGCTCATCTAAATTCTTTGTTCTCCCACAATGCCAAAACTGTGTCCACAGATAAATGAAATGCACTGGATGGAATGTTCAATGACTTGAGTAATTGAGTGTGTTTGACGTTTTTTTCTATATTTAACTCAAAGTAATTTATTATGTTACATTTATATTGCAGATAGTCTAGTAGTGGTAAAGGATGTGTTCAACGATTCACCTTTTAAAGATTATAACCTTTCGATTTTGTTGATAAATATCTGATATTATATGCCTGCGGTGTACTAAATTCTACAGTGATAGTACCTACACAATATTGGAAGCCCTGGTTTTAATTAATGCATGAATGTTTGAATGAATCTTTTCATGACTCATTTGCAGAACCTTTGCATTTGCATAGCTACAAAATACCTTCATAACTTCTGACGCTGAAAAACAAAGATTTACCACATTTTGTGAATCATCCCACCGAAATATTGATTCAAGACGACAGATAATTATTTAATTGAGCAATTATCTAAGGATTGTTTGATAATTACTGTACATAACAACTATTTACTAACCTGAAAACTTGAAACTCATACTACATTCTTAAGACTCGACCTTACGTATCGACCTTGAAGGTGTGAACCTAGGTATTCGGTGGATCATGACATCATCAAATTCATGAAACGCAGAATTTGTTTAAGGTACATTGATAGAGTTTTGAACTTGAAACATCAAATCAATATATACATATATTTAATTTGGAGAATTTTTTCAGTCCAAAATTGGATGGTTAGTTTAAAAAGTGAACCTCTTTGTTTTCTGTTTTTCCACAACTTTTTTGCAGGAGGGAAAAGCCGAGTACAAACATGGTCAGAATATTATTGGAAATAAGTTTTTGATTGGAGCCGATGTAATTTTTTATGTAAAACTGTGGGACTATTATTTAATATGGTTTTACAGGTACTAGTATGGTACGATACTGATTTTGCAGAGAAGTCCTGCCTACTTTTACTACCTACTTAGATTTACATCCTGAAGTAAATGATGAGTTATCAGGTTCCAGCCTTCAACTACATATATTCCTTCCTAATGATGTTGAACCTGAACGGCAAACTAAAATGCAATACAACAAAAGGGATACATTCAACTAACAAATCAGCTACGTACTTCTTCACTAGCAATCATCAACCCTTAATGGATCATCGAATATTATTTACAGCAACGAGCATCCCTCTCTCTCTAACACTGTACAGCCTCTTTCTCTCTATAATATGCAAACAACCCATGCAACAGCAATACCATATAAAAAGTGATAATGCAAATGTAATCAACCGGATCAAATCTATCTCTCGAATTATTTTTATCATCTTGTATAGCTATATGTTTGTAAAGTATACTGATTGTGAGTAATTGTGTTGCGGTGTATATCTTCATGTAATATACACAGTGCCCATCACATTAGCATGTACATAGGTATATATAGATTTCACATGTGATACTGCGTTTATTTGTACGGAATATAATTTTCTACTACCTTGTTATATATAGTTAACTAATCTTGTGTAGAATTCCAGTCTCCTATGTATTGAAACAGTGGCGACTGTGGTGTCGTGCCTTATAAAAAGGAGCCTAAAGATATGTGTACTATGATGTCATATAACAATTACATTAAAATCTTAGTGCCATTTAAAATCAGTGTGTATTATTTCAAAGGATTTTAGTGTGCACGCTGTTCGTTTGCTTTTTTCGATCATCTTCTTTAGCTACGTACGTGGTACTAACAATAAGTACCTTTTGTACCACCATCTCATCCGGTTCATGTAAATACCTTTGTGAAGTTTAAGGAGGAGGAGGAGGAACTCTCTGGATTCATTTACCAACGAGTCTTGACCTTTTGTTTAAGTCGCAAGCTCCTGTACAGTACATTATACGCTACAATACTAATACTTACAACAAGCACCTACCTAATTTAGGTACTCTGAAATTGTAGTAGGTACCTATAGCTGTAAGTGTATATTACGACGTATATCTACTACTATTACGGAATAAGACTGCGAACAAATATTTACGACAGGACATGCCCGTACAATACAGCATTGCATTGCAATGTTTGCTTTTTGTACGGGCATAATGGCAATGTGCTCTTTGCCATGCAATTTATATTTTCTTCTTACAATCATTTGGAAGATGCTCCTAAATTTTTTTCTCGTTGTTGTTGGAAATTTTAGTGTGAAAAGACTGTTGATGCAGTAATTCAGTGTAATAACTACTTAAACACGTAAATAGCTCCAGCACCGACTCAACCATCCTCGTTAAATTTCGACTTCTTCTTACAATAACAAACAATTGAACGTGAGAACTCTAATGGACCTTCAAGTGCGACTCAGAGAATGATGTACTACCCGAATAGCAAATCGTTGAACGAAATCCACACGATTCTCAGCGATCAAATTTAGCTCGATATTTAGCTCGATAT
>JAQFYB010001313.1:0-34274 GCA_034694085.1 Pogonognathellus longicornis | reverse complement strand
TGGAAAATCCAGCAGGAAAGTTCTGTTGGATTTTTATGTTGGATTTTTCAACAGAACACGGTCCCAAATCTATGCTGAAAAATCCAACAGAATTGTGTGCAATTTTTTATACAGAATTATGTTGCCATATTTTGATACGGGAGTGAAATGAAATTCTAATCTTCATTATGCAACATTATACATAAAACACCTTCGTTTTTAGTGCGATTCAACTGTGGTGGCTAAATAAAAGTAAGGCTACCTAACCTATACAATTATTTTCACATGGAAAGCGTATTTACGGGTCGTTCACCAGGGCCGAAGGCCGAATATTACTTCGGGAGACTATAGCCGACTTCGTGTTTTGAAACTTCGGGTTGGAAAACCCTACAGCCCAAGTCCCTGAAGCGGAAGAATCCAAAGGATTCTGGAGCGCAATTTTGGTTTTGAGACCTCACAGCGGAAGGCTGAAAAGGTTACATCCGAAGTCCGAAGACCCAGGGCTGGGGCTGAAAGCCGAAGACAAAATTTTGGAGACCCCATGGCCGAAAGACGAAGAACCTAAAGTCGAAACCGAAGACCCCCATATCGAAGGCCAAAGACTTTAAATATTCTGTCCCGTTTGTAAACATGGATAAACTGTATTAAATCTGAGTATGAAAGTGGCGTCAGCAGGACAGACGGAAAATATTTATTAAGTATATAGCGGCAGGTAATTTACACTATACACGTACTTATTACACAATTAACACTAGAACTAGGTATGTATATAAGCACAATGTGAAATACACACCTGTATTTATACCAACCCCAAATTTTAAATGCAAATCCAACCACAACACGACTCCATACTTTTAAACCATCAACCCCAACCCCATGTATACCTCAAGTGTTAGGTTTGACATACCTGCAGTAAATTATATAAATTTGCTACATCCTAATAAACCCCCCTAAAAGACTCCAATTATGTTAAGTCACAATAAATTGGGGAAATTATGTCGTAAGTTACCCAAAATTGCCCAAAACGTGTCGAAAAATGTTTCTCAAGACACCCCAAAAATGTAATGCAATTGACGCTACTAGCTTACATCCGTTGTTCTGTGGCTTATTCAGTAGGTACATAATTCATTCATATTAGTTACGTTAGTAAGTCTTGTTGCTATTTTAGTTTACAGCTTAGAAAACAGCGTGAATCAAAACCATTTGAAATTATATTTTTTCGAATTCAGCACCCAAATTTACGATAGGAACAAGACTGGTGTTCATTCCTGTACAGTGCTTAAACTTTTCAACTAATATTGTATTATAGCTTTGGACGACCCTAATAGACCAAGAAAATCTAGCCAAATTAATATAACTATCATTTTTAGCTTCTGACACGTAAATGTTAGTAGTATGGATCCCCTGTATAATATTCACAACACCGGTTCGATTCCGGTTTCTAAATTTTGTCTAATTTGCCGGTTTGGTTGCGGTTAGGGTATAAGATAAATGGTTTCGGTTCGGGGATAAGGTAAATGGTTTCGGTTCGGGTATAAGATAAATGGTTTCGGTTCGGGTATAAGATAAAGGGTTTCGGTTCGGGTATAAGATAAAGGGTTTCGGTTCGGGTATAAGATAAATGGTTTCGGTTCGGGTATAAGATAAATGGTTTCGGTTCGGGTATAAGATAAATGATTCCGGTTCGGGAATAAGATATATGTGTAAGACGTATGTGAATAGTGTAAAGTAGCTGCCGCTACTTAATAAATAGTGTCTGTCTATCCTGTTGACGCTACTTTCACACTTTGATTCAATATATAGAGCTTATCCATGTTTACAAAGGGAACAGAAAATTTAACGTGTTCGGCCTTCGGCTGTAGGGTCTTCGATCGGTCTTCGGCTATGGGGTATAAAATTTACTTTCGGCTTCGGCTGTAGGGTCTTCGGTCTTCGGTCATGGAGTCTGAAATGTACTTTCGGCTGTAGGGTCTTCGACATTCGGCAGTATATTTCCTTGACCTTCGTCAGTAGGGTCTTCGATCTTCGGCAGTAGCCTCTTCGGTCTTCTGCTGGGTCTTAAAACCCAAATCAGTTCCAGCGTCTTTGCGGCCTTCTGCTATAGGGTCTTCGGCTTTCAGCTGTAGGGTCTTCCAACCCGAAGGTACAAAACACGAAGTAGCTATAAGTCTCCCCACTTGCAAGTCTCCGGCCGTTGCCACTCGAATGCATCTTCGGCCTTCGGCCATGGTCGACGAGCCAGTATACACACTTTTGGTTTGGCATTGCAATTACTATTCAATGCAGCTGCATAATATATTTATAGCTTTATTACTTCACTGATTTCCTTCAAATACGATTTACACAAAAGCGTTGGCTGCATGCTTACTCTCCTTCCCTGCCATCAGTATTGCTGAGGGTATTGTAGTATTGTCTATACATTGCTGTGTCAGAGTCATAAATTTTGATATACTGGGAATCGAATTAAAAAAAACTTAGTAAGCATAACTACGGCAATAAAGATTTATATGATTTTGCATTGCATGAAAATGTGCACTTTTATATTCTGATAATATATACATTAAATGCTTGCATTATAGATGCATTCATTTAACTTTCTTACATTCAGGTGGTATTCTCAATATCAGCATTGAAGTAGACCATTTGAATAGACCTATATATAATATATACATAAGGTTGGCATTCTATTACTGTATAAGATACATCTTTCATAATTTAATACATGGATATGTATTATTACTTAGTAGATTCTTTTTATTGAGACTCATACAAAAACGTTGGTGAACTACCCCCTTTCCCTACAATCGACGTTGAAGGGATTACGGTCTAGACATTGATATACCTTACCAATTAATATTTATATACAAGGGGATGAACTTAAAAAAAATGCGTGAATTTTGCTAATTAGGAAATTTTATATGGTTTTCCATTACAGGAAAATGTGTAGGTACTTTTATTTTGTGATGATATATACGGTCAATATTAGGTCAGGTAAAGTTATAAATGCTATAACGTAACCTTCTTATATTCAGTAAGGATTTTGAATTGCAGCATTTAAGACAGCATTTTAAATAGGCCTTCCACTAAAACAAAGAAAAATTAATTTTAATTTTATTCCAATAAAAAATTATTTTAAAATGAAAGAGTGGTTGCATTATCTGGGACGTGTTATTTTTATCCTATTGATGGTTCCGATGGCGTTAGTAGCAACGATTCTAATAATGTTTGTCATTTGGTTTGTGTGGCCCGTAGTGTGGTTTCTATTTCTTTTGTACAGATTTCTGATAATTTGTTTGGCCAAATGCAAAATTCCAGACGGGCGAATCATTACAAAAATAGACTCATTTTTCACATGCGGATCCGAGTATTCATCAACGGATGCCTACGTTACGATTCAAATAACATTGGATGGAAAACTTTCGATCGAAAGAGTAATGGAAGACTGCGACAAGCTTCTCTTCAACAAACTTCTGCCAGATGGACAGCTACAATTCCCGGAATTCCAACAACATACTGACTATTTTGGAGGGTACGGTTTCTGGAGAAAAATTTCAAATTTTGACCCTAAGAAAAATATTTTTATTTATCAAAATGGAGAAGAAACGATCGACAAATTGAAGATGTTGGAAATTCGCAAAAACTTCCACAGCCGTTTGTTCCATCCAAAAGGTCCCGTGTGGGAAATCCTGATTGTAAATAATTATCGACACAATAATTCCGAAAATGATCGTGAATGTACTGTGTTCATTTTCAAATTCCACCATGTCCTGGCCGACGGATTTGCAGCTGTTAATCTCATGTATAAACATTTGGGAGGATATGACATGGAGAAACATAATATTAAAACCAAAATTTCAGGAAAAATGCAACGACTCATGCTTTTTCAAAAACTTACTACCCCCATTATAATGTTCAATTATGTGTTTCGTGGGGTATTCGACGCTATGGTGAACAACTCCCGCATATTGCTTGACAATAATGCATGGCATTTGCCCAAAGGAAATCCAAATAGAAAACATGAAATTTGGATTGCAGAACCAATTAGTAAAAATATCATACGGAAAATTAAATCCTCCCTGGATGTCTCAGTAATGAGCGTTGTATTAACCGTGATAGCTGGCGGAATTCTAAGAATGATGAATGCGAAGAATATGGAGATTCCAGAAAAGATGCGGCTTCATTTTCCAGTACCACTGCCAAATCATCCTGATAGACTTACAAATCACGCGTTTGTAACTTTTCACATTTTTTTCAATTCAATTTATAATATGTTACTTTTTTCGTTAATTATTTTTGGAATTGTTGGAAATTGTGCATTTTGAGTTCATACTCCTAAATGTTGATTGCAGGTCTCTAGCGTTTTTCAGAATTCCATTTTCGAATGAGGATGCGAAAGAAAGAATTTTGTCCACCTACCGTTTACTTAAAAAAGCTGTCCCAGGTCCTAGCCAGTTGTTCGTTGGTTTATTTCTTTTTTATACAGAAGTGTTACCATACCGACTCAAACGACACATTGCATTCAGTACATTTGAAAGTCTGGCAATTTCTTGTGTTCCTCTCCCTACAGCCAATATTAAATGTTTGGACACCGACCCATTGCTGTTAGCTCTTCAGTGACTCTCGCCGGAACAAATTCTGGTAAGTTTAAAAAATTAACGGTGAATTACTTCATCTTTGTTGTTTTCATTTCAATATTCATTTCAATACTTTTTAATTGCTGGATGTCACGGCTTTTAAACGGCGTGGATTATATTTATAAAATAAAGGACGTAATCACTTTTAGGAGGTTAAATACCTACTTTTTAATATCATATATCGGGGAGACACAAAGAATTGCTGCTCAGTCAATCCGTGCCTTCATATATACAAAGTAATTTTTGGCGCCGAAATACATTCAAAAATTTAGCTTGAAAATGAATTTTAAAATTGTGCTGCTTTTTAATCTCTGTTGTACCTATGTATAATTTATTTTCAAACAGAAAAATTTAGTTTTCTGAAACATGCCATTTATAAATATACCTCATAAAAGCTATCTACGTAATTTGCCGTGATTTATCCCTTGAAAAACGCGGTGTTTAAAGATTTTTGTAAGCCAAATAAATTAACTTTTACTTGTATAATAAATATACCTCGTATAAATATTAATAAAATAAAGTTTAAGTCATCAAACATTTTTTGAAAAATATTGTTATCATAAATGATCAACATAACATTTTTGGCTAAATGAGTGTTTTTTTATTTTAGGATCCTATATAAATATTTTGGGTTTTGGTGACGAATTTCAACTAACGTTACAAATAGAAAGTACTTTGCTCAATCATCCAGATGAAGTTAAGGATTTGGAGAAGTATATATTGGAAGAACTAAATGATCTTGTCAAAACTATTTTAGTGTGATAATATATGTGTGCATGGGAGTATCTAAATAAATAATCGGAGCATGCATAATTTATGATTGGATAAATTAGAAAAAAATACTGTTTAATAAGTAAAGCAGATCACTTTTCTTCGATCTCTGCTCCAGTTAGATTAAATGAACGAATAATTATTTTGGAATCGCAACTCCTACTCTTTTTCTGAATATATATTATGAGTAAATATTTTAATGATAACAATGACCTGATTTGTGATTTTTGCGGAATCATTAATAATTATATTAACATACATTGGTGTGTTTTACAAACAAAACCCTAAATGAATGTATTCAATAAATTATGCTTATTTTGGATTTTGGATTGCTTAAAATGTCTTTGATTTAATACGTCCATGACCATGACATAGTCCATTTTTTGTTTAAAGCATACGAAAAAGAAATAAAGAGTGGAGCGCGGAATGGCTTGAAACGGAACTACAAAATTCACCAAACTTTAATATGTGATTAATATATGCCTCCTGACCTAGTTCGAGTAGGGAAGGAATGCCCTAGACGCCCCAGATCACCCCCCGAATAACATTATATCGTCCCAATACGTTCCTTATTGGTCTCTGGATCGTTTTTAACGTTCTCGTACAAAAGAGCTGCACTATGTACGTGAAACGAACGTGTTTATAAAACCAATGCAGATTAAGAACATTTTGGCCGTTTTATGCACGTTCCGCAAGAGCCTTGAAATGTACGTATATTATTGGTACATAAAATACGTATTGACCGTACTAGTTAAGTATGCTCAGATTTATGCACTCTAATATGACCACATTTAGCCACTAAAACTTGAAATTACTTTTAGAATCAGGGTTTGGAGTAAACAGTTGTTTTTAAAATTAATTAGTTAAGTTAATTTTAAAATTTCAAAAGAAAAGCCATTGGATTGCAAAAATGGAAAAAAAACTGGAAGCTTTAATTTCAACACTAATGTTCAAACAAGCCTATTACAAGTAAGTATTTTACGAATTACATTCTATTAGATCAGAATTTAATTCCGAGTTCTGTAGTATTGTGAAACAATGCAACTGTGTCAATTGCGAAATGTCTGTAAATGTATATTTAAAGCGATTATTATATTGTTTGTTGTAGCACGTAACATATTTTATAAGAAAGAAACTCAGATTCGTTAGATGGAGCTACAAAAAGAAAATAGAAGAGTCTAATCAAAATGCTTAATACATCTACTGGAAAATTTGTCATGTAAGTTAATCAATTATTTACATATAGTATCCCAATATATAAAACTATTATAATTATGGAAAAACATTAACTGCATTAAATTATTTTTTGTTAAAGTGACCAGACTGAAGGCCAAAGCGTGCTGTGAGCACGCTTTGGCGACATGATAACCCGCGACAAAGGCCCGTTTAAACACCGTTCATAAAATATACTGCAGTACGTTAAAGAACGTCCAGGATCCTGTCGGTACGCACGGTGTACGTTTACGGCAGGAAAAATGTTATTCGGGCCAGTTATATAGGGTCAAAGTTTGTACTTTTGTCCTTTTTTTAGATATATATGGCTGTAAAATAGACAATATAGTTCAAAACAGGTACAAATTGTACCTGTTTTGTACCGTACAAGTACTGTATCAATCGACCCCAATAACAGTCGGATACATGTGTCCAAAAATGGAAACATGAGTCCATTTCTGGAAACATCCTAATGTTGCCAGAAATGGAAACATGACTCCAGAAATGGAAACATCGCAGATATGACGTTGGAGGGAACTTTCAATTATTACAACACTTGAATTAGTATTAGTATTCTTTAGTGCCTAATTTTATATTAAGGAGGCAATTGTTATTGCACAACCCTCAATTTAACCAATTATATAATGTTTAATTACTTACAGCCTTCTAGGGACGCTGATGATTTCTGCATTTTTAAATGTGCATTACACCCTTCTTAAAGTAACTGGACCAAAATATTTGCAATATTTTCAAAATTATGAAAGTTATTTTGAAAAATCTAACGGGTCCATTTCTGGAAACATAAGAGCCTAATGTTTCCACTTTTGGATACTTTATTTCTAAAGTTTCCATTTCTGGAGTCATGTTTCCATTTCTGGCAACATTAGGATGTTTCCAGATATGGACTCATGTTTCCATTTCTGGACACATGTATCCGACTGATAGTCTATAGCTGGCGATATAGTTTGATTGACATTGACACCCTACGACTCAGTGGCGTGGCGGGTCTAGCAGTAGGTTAGGTTCTGCAGGTCCAAACCCCGAAACCCCCCTCCTCGAAATCTAAAACACTAGATAAAAAGCCGTAAATCCCAAAAAGAGATTATTTTCCAATTTTCCCAAAAACGAGCAACATGAAGAAAAAAATTGCATTATACATTAATTTAGAACATTTATGTTGATTTTGGCCCAATTTTTCGCCTAACGCGCGATTTCAGCCTTATTTGTACTTCATATAAAATTCACATTTTTCCATCCCGAAATCCATTTCTGTAAATGGCCTTCCAAGAAAATCTATAAATTATTCTATGTGATTACTGGTGTGAACCCCCCTGTGAAAATTGCTAGATCCGCCACTGCCTACGACATTAGGAGAGTTGGACCCGAAAGTCGTAGCAAGGACAAAGGACCCAAAAATAAGCTAGAGATCTTCTAAAAGAGATTTTAGAAATAATTATAATAGGGCGAGCCGAGCCCTTCCATAAAACAGCTTTCTGGACTTGAACTTCTGCAGGTGTCGTATACCGATAAGCCGGACTGGAATTTTTTTTGATGAACCCAGGGACATGCCATGCCATTGACTCTGGAATTGGTTTCTCAGCCTAAGGTCCCGAAATCGAAGTTTAACTATATAGAATTCCTCGAGACGCCAAACACTATTTTAATGACTGCTCTTATTTTAAGATGGAAACACGTATTTTACAAAATAATTTTGCGATTAGCAAGATAGGGTACCACGACCACGTCAGGGTAACAACCTCAAAATCCCACATTTTTTCAGTATTGTATACTGAAAAAAATCGTAGTTTGGGCCCACTACACACTACTCTGCACTGGTTGCACTGGCCCAACGAATCAAGTTTACGGGCCACTGAACAGAGTGTGAAAAATGCCTGCTTATCTTTCAATGGATTACTTTAAACTTTAAAGTAATCCATCAACTATAACTATCAAGGCTGTATTGAGGTGGGTGCTGATGGCTGAGACTGAGAGGGTAGGGTATATGCCAAATGTCACACTCTTCAACAAACCCCTATTACAAGAGGTTTTTTTACCCAAAAGGTGCAAAATCTCGAAATTTTTCTCGCTACGTGCGAATTCTATTTTGCGCCAAGTTAGCCTTTTTCTAGTTAAGCTGTTTTTGAACCTGATAGACTTGTATTGGCGTTTAGCCATTCCCGAAATGGAACCCTAGATACGACCATCATCAGCCACATTCAACATTAACTATATACTAATCATCCTTTTACTAATACAGATTTATTGTAAAGGTTGAAGGGGTCAAAAAACCGGCAAAAGCCACCAAAGTCAAATGCCATTGTCAAGGAACTTTATTTGTTAGAATACTAGCAAACCAGCATTTGCTTTGCTGGCTCAAACGGGACTCCGAACTTTCAATTCAAATAATAATTATTTGAATTATTGAACTTTCAAAAAGTAATGAAATAATTTGAAGCTAACTTCATTTGAAAATTAACTTAATGTAAACTGACAACTAAAGAATAGTCAATAATACACAAACAAACAAATGTCTTTACTCACCAACTCACCTCATTAAACCTCGTTCGTGTGTTGTTGAAGATTAAGATACACATGTAACACTTTGTACTTTGTAAGTTTGTATAAATAGCATGTACACAGCTGATAGGTTGTGAATTGTTTGTGATTGTGCCGTGAATTTACTAAAGTCAGAAGTGTAATTTTAGAATTTATCTGCACACACAAATAACTGATAATGTTGTTCACTAAAACTCTTCGTAATTCAAGACCTTTAGTATCTTATCCGTTCACCGTTGGGATTGAGGTCAACAATTTCTTGCAAAATCCCCTTACTTTGAATGTTTGTAATCATCAGAAAATAAAACATGTTAATGTGAATACTGTGAAGGAGTTTCATAGTTGTGCTGTATTCTTCGCAAGAAAGCCAAGGTGGCTTCCTGTTGCCCCAAGTAAAATGTTCAAAATAACTGAAAAACCACTTCTTATTAAGGACGAAAAAGACGAAATTGAATATCATCAAATGAGATATAAAACTTTAATGAATTCACTCGTGTAAGATCTTTGTAGTTGTGATAAAAAAAATATTTATTTGTCATATCATTATCCCAATTGCTAATCTTTATTTGAGGTAGTTAAGATTTTTTGGGCAGTTTATTTCTCTTGTCTTTTGAAAACAATAACAATAAACATTTTTTGATTATTTGAATCGATGATGATAATGATGAATGATGAATTTGTTTGTGAAATCGTTTCAGGTCATTTCAACAAGGAAAAGACAGAGAAGCCATAACTAAGTACAATATCAAAGTCGGGTCGGCAGAGGATGAAATTTCGCATTTAATAGCAAAGAATGAAATCGTCAACGCAGGAGTTTCACAGCGTAGAGGTCAATTACACGAATTAGAATGGTCAATGGTTGAAAATGAAATTCTGAGTTTGAAAGCCATCATGGAAAGAAACGATGAGGAGCGACACGAAAAACAAGAAAAATTCGTTATAAATGAAATTGTAAGTACATTCACAGTAAACGGACTCTAATTAAAATCTCTGTATACTTTATACATATTTTTATGTTTTTTCAAAAGTAGATATCGAATCATAAGACACCGTTGTTAAATATTCTTACGTTTTGTAGAAACGATTAAAAACGGCTATCAAGATTGAAGATTTGGATGATGCTATTTTGAAAGCAATGGGCAATATAACCGACTACAATTTTTCAATTGATGGAAAGGGAAACTTTTATCCAGGACGACATAACACCGACAAAGCAGACAGTATTGTCAAATCCACAAATACTAATCAGTTTAGCGTTGATTATGCGATTTAATGTAAGAGTGCTACGTTTAAGAATGTATTACGTCATTCAGTATTAATAAAGAACATTGTTACAGTTACAATATAAAATTCTAGTTTTTCCACATTACAATTTTGAAATGTTTCATTGAGCTTTATGGGGAATTTTATCTTGTCATTGATTTGTCATTGTCAGAGATTGAAGATTGAATACCTACCCAAAAGGAAGTAACTAGGTATATATCATTTCTAATTGGATGAGATATTTAGACAGATTAGTTCAGGGGAAATTATGACTTTATAATAATGTAACCTCCTTTATAATATGTGTATATAACCAAATTCACTTTCAGGAAAGGAATTTGTCCGATGAGGATTTAGAATCTTTAAAGAATAAGGCCAAAAATTTCCCATACCCATCAGAAAAGTTGGGAAGGACCAGGAAATCCACGTCCCCTTTACACCCCGAAGAGGGCTCAACGAATTACCAATTAGTAACGAGCAATAAGTAATTGTTAATAAATAGACACAAGTATTTTTATTTGCACACAATTACATATTTATGTTAGTGATCATGTCGAATAGAATACAGATATAAACTTACTTTTTCTTTAATAGGGTTACAACCTATTGCATACAAATATAGAATGCATAGACCATTTTCGATAATTCATGCAGAACAACTAATTAGTTATGCACTCTGTATTATATATCTGTATAACCTAATAAATACAGAAAGCATATTTTCTTTCGTATTATTATTTCCAAAGATTGTATCTTAATTGTAATGGAGTATAAATACAACTTTGAGCCTATAACCATTCATTACTAATAAGTATTTATAATGGATTTAGCTCATGAGTTCGTTTGCAGAGGATAATTACCAAAAACATTTTTTTAATCCAAGAAGTATTTTGAGAGTTTTTCTAATTTATT
Source organism: Pogonognathellus longicornis (assembly GCA_034694085.1). Classification (NCBI taxonomy): domain Eukaryota; kingdom Metazoa; phylum Arthropoda; class Collembola; order Entomobryomorpha; family Tomoceridae; genus Pogonognathellus; species Pogonognathellus longicornis. The sequence continues at coordinate 22,947 of JAQFYB010001313.1, read as the reverse complement.
TTTCAATAGCAAATGCTTAACAAGATAATTTATTTGGCTTATAATTTAATTAACATTGTGAGAATAACTTACTAGTGATTAGGGATACAATTGCCATTATTTAGGCTAAGGAAAATTCAATTTACCAATTAATACACATCCGCCACCTACATAATAAACGAAATAATATAAATTCATCAATAAACGATATGAGAAAGACAAACTAAATAACCAACAAATCAATTTTTGTCAAAGAATTAATCAGTAAACAATTTTCTCCGCAGGAAATAGAAATAGGTATTTTTTCAGCTTGAGAATTGATGGGTTGAATTGAACCGGAAGAATCTACATCGAAGGATTGTCAGAAACAACTGCAACAACGCTTTCCTGTTTCTACAATAATAATAAAAACAAAATAATATTATTGGTCGAGTTTCTAGTAATAAGAACTTAGAACACATATTTACATCTTCTCTGTTTTAGTTGTAATGCACGAAAATGTTGTGAACAAACAAAAGTAAAGGTTTAAAAACTGCATAATGTGCATACCTCAGTGAATGAAACGTTTATAATGAAAAACTTGATTTCTTCATGAATTGGTTTTTCTTTTTCCTTAAATGATTTTGGAGTTGGAAAGAGCGTGAATAGAAATTCATCCTCCATTCTTAGTTGAGACATTTGAATGCAGCGACCAGATTCGATCACCTCTTGGTTCAAAAAAGTTGAGGGGATAATCACGTTATTGACACTCAGATTTTCCTAAAAAGTTAATTTTACAATTCAGATTTCTACTTTTTATTTAAAAAAAAACTGATTTTATTAAAAATGACTAACCCCATCACTATTTTTATTTTTCAAACACAATTCTGCCTGTATTGTAGTTGGTTCACGTTGCCCCTTGTCAATAACTTTGTAAATCCAAAAGTAAACTGATTTATTTTCTCTCTTCATAACCAACGACAGTTCGAAACCACTGCATCCATCAAAAGTAATAGGAATGGAAAACGAACCTAATAAGAATACATGAACTTTGATTATATTGTTATTACTTTGTAATTTTTCTTTTTGAAATAATAACGTCAAATGTTAACACGATGTGCCGACAACAAATATTATAAATCTAGATAGTCAAAAAGAATATTTATGTTACTTGAGATTTTGGGAGAAATCGGGTAGTATTCAATACAAAGTGGATCATTTTGAACCCTAAATGCATCCAAATTGACGACACGCGGTGCATGAAAATTTTGCAAATGTGCCAAGAAAGAACCCACACGGATATCATGTCTTGAACCAAAGCATGTATCATCAAAACATCTGAGAGTGTACCTTTGCGAATTTCAAAAATATAAATATTTTAGTGAAACATTCTAACATGATTTTTAGATTCGAAAGTATTTACCGAAATTTGCAATCCTTTTGTGCATGTTCAACAACGTCATTGGGAAGAAGATCCTTTTCCACACAACCGAATTTTTGGAATGGACAAGGGTAGGTGTTTCTAGTTGGTTGTGTGTTGTAGCCGGCCCATATTTTCAAGAGTAAGTCACACGGAACCAAAGGGAGTCCACAACGACTTCCATCTCCATCTTCAAGGAATCGTGGCCAAATGGGGCACATGGAGCCAAGTTGTAGAGATGCACATGAGAAGCATAATATGTGGCCGTTGCCACAAGCATAATAAGGAGGAGGACACGGAAAATCGCAAATGCGACACATCCAATCTTTCATGCCCGAGTGAAAAATGTCGTTAAACTGCAGGAGAGGAGGATATTCTGGAAAATCCGGATGTGCTCCACACCTTCCCCACTCCACCCATTCTGCAATGTCGAAAGTCACACTGGGATGTACCCTTGGAAGAGGTACGGGCTTAAAAAAAATTGAAATTGGCAATAGTTTGAAAACGTTTAAAAAATGTGTATTTATATCCTACCCCCCCCCCCCCCGAAATTATTACTTTTAATTAACTTCTGAAATCTTAAAATAAATTATTTTACTGGAGCACACAGGATAGAAATAAATGTGAAAATTGTGGAATTTAATTCCTGAAATGTTCATTATTTGTGCTACACGAGGTAGACATTTTTTCAATTCAACTTTAATGGATTTGTTTAAATTTAAAACTATTAAGACGGGGTTTAACAAGTCTCCTACATTATAATTTAATTCCTATTACGATAAATAATACCAGACTGCTACAATTTTCTATAATAATGAAATATAAACGCTACTAACAAAATTCAACCTTTGTAATTAATATAAAAGGACTGAATAATAATGAATGGTAGAAAAAACTTACTTTTCCAGGACGAGAGCGACCAGCCACTAAATATGCCACTGCTCTTTCGTCCTCAGGATCGCCATATGCTGGGAGTTTCCGAGGGTCCCTAGGCTCTTCGTCCACTGGTACTACTCTTTTGGGTACACCAGTCTCCAATCTCACTTTGCGTTCCCAAGCCTTGTTCCTGGGCAAAAACTGAATGTATGCATTTTTACGACGTTCAGCCTCCGGATTTAAAACCTTAGGGGGAATTGATCCTCTTGGTGGCTCATTACTTACTGAAACATTCATATCAGGCAAATTCGCACTATCAGTGGACACACTATTGGATCGAGAGTCCATCTCTTTTAATTGTTGATTGTCTGTTCAAAAAAAGTAATAACAATAATCCGAATTATTATATTGCACTTGTCAACCGAAATCTTAACTCCACCGTCCACCAAAATCAAAATTGGAATATCAATTAGTCAGAAACAATAAATCTTAAGATTTTCGTAGAATAATTTTAGACAACTACTAGTTGAATATTTGTGCTAACACAAAGCTTTCAGAAAATATCCCAAATGACAAAGAAGTTTCACCCAAAATAATTGAAAAAAATCGTCTTCAAGCTCCCTGGCGTTTACAAAATTCAGTCAGACAACAGACGCTCTCCGAGTAGCACAGGCAGAAGACTCAACACAAAGAAGATTGGCTTTGTTTGTGATGTTTATTCCAAGCGCGCATGCATTACTTACAACAAAGGAATTTCTATTTTGAATATCAAATGAAATTGCTACGGCGGCTGCGCCAGTGGTGAAAAAGGAAATGAAATTTCCTACAATAATTAACATAATTATTGTTTTTAATTTCCATAATATATAAAATATAGTATGGATTGCCCAATAATGAATACTGTATATTATATTATGTTTAAGTGCACTATTTTTGTTCATTCACCCAACTTGATTGAAAATATATTAAAATACTGATATTTCATTGTGTTTTGCCACTTTCTATGACGTGTCTTAAAATACACGTCTCATATGATACTAGGTACTTACTAACTAAATATAAATACCTGCCTTTTAGTATGATGTCTTTTTTAATGGGTTTTATGTAGTAATTTTGAATTTATAGCTTACTAATTATAAATTATAATCTCTTTCTAGTTTCAACTTAGACTAAGATTATAAACTAAGAGTATAATCTCCTATATATCTACGTAACACTTTGACATGAATATCTTGTATAGGTACCTATAATATGTAACACCGACATCAAAAATCTCATACCTAAATTCAACAAAGCCATGTTCACAGAAACTTTAAATATGAATATTTATTTATTACTGTTTATGGGATGAATACTTTTTATTTGTATTTTTAGTAAGTAGGTTTAGATTTAAAAAAACCATTGAAATAGATTGTCGTTATGGCAGAATTTAATGCGTTTTTTACTCCATGAAAGAAATTACCAATAAATACTGTTGACTTACCGTCACACCTTGAAAAATATTTCAAACTATTTAAAAAACTATTAGGTAGCTTCTCTGGGTACCTCTACATAATAACTAGTGGAAATTAAAGATTACTGTACAGATTTCTGTTTTTCCACCGAAAAGTTTCAACTCAATCAGATATGAGGTTAACATAAAACTTTCAAAATGTCAGGTCGTCGTGGTAGATTGTTCCAATATGGTCAGTTGGCTTCGACCAGTGCAGCAGGTCCTTCGGCACACGATTTATTGGTAGTTGAGAAAGGAGATACGAACGAAATTGATGCCGAGGGAGCAAAATATCTCATATCTAGACGACTCTCCAGAAATGACCATGAGGCTCTTCAAGTAATCGAGAAAAAATTTGAAGAATTTAACAACATTCTTGAAGCAGAAACAGACCTTGATCCACAAATAACGCCACTTCAAAAACGATTTTTCGTTGGTAAGATTTCACGCTTTCCTATGATTTTACTGTCTCATCAAGATTCATCCATGTACATAAGTCGGGAAATCTAGGCTGATAAGGAATGAGAAAATTCTGAAGGACTCTTTCAACTTTATGTAATAAATAAATAGTATAGTATAATACGAATCGTACAGTTTTCATCAATCAAAATCATTTTCCTTTCAATTAAGTTGAGTATTTCCAGTCTCTTTTGAATCGAAACTTAATTAATACTTTTATTTCGAATGTTGAATTCCTCCAACAAAATCCCAAGATTGAAAAAAACAGCCATTTACTTACATCACAATTTGCTCTTGTAGATAAAACCCAGTTTGCCCATGGACAAGAGTTTACCATGCTAGTTGCCTAACGGTTACAGCAATTCAGTTTATAATATTTATAATAATTATAATTGTTTTTCCAGCGTGGAGCGATGCTTTGGCTCGTAGTCACTCCCGTACTGGTCCTTGTCCAACTCAGATCCCATTAGCAGCTACTTCAATAATGTCCGTCCGTTTAAGTAAATGGAGAAGATTAGGAAGATGGATGAAACGAACTATGTGCTGTTACAAAAACATGTACGAATTCAACGACAGAAAACACTTGGACTACACGAAACCGGAAAGTCGTACAAGATTTGAATTAATAATGAAGAATGAAACGTATCCACAGGATCCAAAGCTTCCTCCTCATATAATGGAAAGACAAGCCCGCCGCTCCAAATTCTTTGATAAATTTGCACCCGATTATTTTCACAGGGTTGAATTACCCAAGTTTTTTAGACGAAAGCATTCGTCGGCATGAATGTAAGGTTGCACCACTCATTGTCTCATTGGAATATTAAAAACATTTTGCCAATTTATAGCTATCACTCAAATATCCAACAAAAATACTTTGCTATGTTCATGCTGCATAATTTATTTAAACTGTAAATGTGAGAATGTGACTGGTACTAATAAAACATAAAAAATAATACGTATGTACTGCAATGACTACCCAACAGTCTTGATTTAATTGCTCTCGCTTAACTAATACAAATGACTTGCGTAATAATATTTTGCTAAATATTCATCAATGTTCTATTCTAACAAGATTTACCAAATAGATTTTATTTTTGATTTAGTCAAAAATGAGAAATGCATAATGCACTTTATGTATAAAATGAGCAATGAAAAATAGTGTAACCAATATGTACATATTTATTTAAAAGTGGCTTTGTTATTTTTATATTCACAAAAATTGAGCTTAATACTTAAAAGCAAATGATTGTCAGTTGTCGTTAGTTCCGGCATTCAAAGTATTAAATTTTTCGGGGGCACATTGTGAAATTTATGGTAAATATTTTCTGAGAACTTTCTGTTAGTATAAGGAAACTATCTCACATTTTTGCCTTGCATATATTCTATTTTGTGAAACAGCCTTAACCATGTTAATTACTTATATAGGCATAATATGTAAAAGGTCGTACGCTAACCTTTTCTCAGCAGTATTATAGATTGCAATTTGCTGTCTAGTATGTATATCGAAATCACGATATGTCCTTCTGAATCTAAGGTCGAAAACAAAAACATTTTACATCGATTGTCGATTTGTGCTTAATTCATATTATTTTAGTTTATAATGGAAAATGACAACCATTGAGACTCGTGATTGACATTGGGTTGTGAATCTCTGGCTTAAAAATTGTAAATGGATAAGTAAGCAAGGTAATATCAATGTAATTACTAATTACCTGTATTGACTATTATAAATAATTGCATTAGGCACTTTTGAACGATAAGTGCAGTTCAACAAAAGATTTTCCAAACATTTATGTATGTTCAATTTTATAAACCTGTAGTTTGACTATGTAATGTATAGGACAAATATTATATAAAATTCCAAATTGCAATTTTATTTTCATTTTAAAACTTGTACATTTATTATTGTTACTCAGACATTTCTTGGCATGATTGACATGACTAATAAATTATTGTACTATTATTGTATATATTATCATTCATCTATTTAAACAAGCGTAAGTATTTATATAATCAGTTATTACACCATTTACACTACATATTACTATTAAGTTTAAATAAAGTTGGATATATACGTATATAGTGTGTATATTTTTTAAATTAAAAGAATTGTGACTTTATTCAAAAGAAAGTAACAGTGTGACAGTTAAGTCGATTGAGGAATGTAAGATCATAATGACTGCTGCCTTTCCGAAATGTACCATTCCACACATAATTCTTTCACGCTTACATGAAACTAAAAAATTCCTTTCCAATTTGTCTGTGTCTCGTAGCTGCGTTTTCCATGCAACTATAAAATTCTCATTTACTTGTGGCACCTTGCCGTACAAACCAACCAGAAATAAAACTATCATGTACACAATTGCTAACAAAACGAAACCACCAATATACATTTGATTAGGAATGATGCCCAACAGTTTTACCAATTGGTACTGAACAATCACAATGTAGTAGTACACAAGTAACCCGAAGGTTGGGTTAATGAGGACACCGAAATAGTCGTCGTGCATTCTGAAGATGAGTGAAAAGCTCCTCTGAATGTTGAATATAAGCTGAGAACCCTGTCGCAGATTTCTCAGCGTGGTAGGGTCACTAATTCATAAAAATTATTTATACATGAAATATCATTTTAAGTGTTCTATTTTATTGAGAAAACAGCAAAGTTTAAAAATGTACACATTTTTGAACTCAGAATAGTTTTGTAATACATTTATGTGTCAATTATAAAGATATTCTGATGTTTTTTAACCATAAAAACTTTGTTTAAGCCTACCTTAATCTCCGCATAAGCAAAATGGGGCGTTCTAGTGTAATGAATAACGTTATTATATAAAAGAGAAATAAGCTGCAATATCCATATCCAAAATGAGCATGAAACAATCGATAAAAAAATAAAAACATCTGATTTGGTGCCTTGCAAGATGATCCAAACAGCAAAACAATCAGAGCGTCTCTGCATGGACGGAGTAGGATAATCATAGTATTAAGCATAGGAAATATTGTGGTTAATATAATTACAATGAATATGAAATAATTCCTCTGCTTCTTTTTATCACGCCCAGATCCTGTGAATAAGCCACAAAGAATTGATTTTTGGGTACTCCTTAATGTTCAATTAGTTCAATAACCATACAATACAACCAAAAACCTATCCATGCATTCGTTGTATAATATTGCACAATAATGCAAAAGCTTTACCTTCCAACCCATCAATGTATTCCTCAAATTTGAGTACTCTATTGACAAATGTTACAATTTGTTTCCCTTTGCGAATGGTGAAAACGTGGAGTATTATAAAGTAGACGTTCATTACGACTGTACTTGAAGAAAACAAAACATCCTTAGCAGAAGACAGCGTCGTCAATAAAGATACGCCCAAAATTGCTCGCAGAACATGACAGAAAAGAACGAAATATTCGACATAATATTTCCATTTAGAGTTGGAGAACTCCAAGAGTTTCGTTTTATCGTTCCATGAGAATGGAGCATGTTTAAACAAAGAACAGTATTTGGCTGTGTAGGCGTACAATGTGATTGTTGAAGGGAAGGAGACCTTGCGAAATAATTGTGACAAAATTGATGCGATCTTTAGCAACCCTTGCATTAGATCCATATTTCGTCACAAATAGAGTACCTACCTACCTAATAGATATTCCATTTCTCGTCCATTAAATTCCTTCAATGAAACTTTGGTTTTTAGACCTTCTAGGGATGGGGCAACGGGCATACAAATACCAAGATACTTACAATACTTAGTGATGCATTGCAATGCAACAGCAATGCAATAATCTTTCATTCACCAATCCTTCTAATATACTGAACTTTGAGTTGGTCAAACAAAAACTATATATTAAAATCACACTTGTTCAAGTATTTTTTTGTTTGGTGTTTTTTTGTAATACATGTTTTGAAAATTTTATAGAAATGGTTATGAGTAGATACCTGCATTAAAATGAACGAAAAAGCATAAAGTTTATACTTTACCATATATTAAATATATTTATACCATAAACTATTAGGTATTCTAACTACAGAACTTTTCACTTAATGTATTTAAATGTTTCACAGAACTATATGTGTAATAACATTTTCAACCTTGTACCTATTAAATATTTCTTAGAACACCAATGTTAAAATAGACCACTTTTTTAAACATTGGGTTACCTATGTGAATTTTAATACGTGGTTACACGTATTTCCAATTGTCATGATTACTTTAAGTAAACTTCTGAAACGCTTACATGAAAATCCAGCCTTTCTCTCGTATTAAAAGAGGATGTGAAGTTAATCTGTTGTTGTTTTTGGTATATTTTGTTTTTTACACAATAATATTATTCTCACCAGCCTTAGGTTTTGGGGGCCTCCTTTTATTTTTGAATACCAATCATGTGTCACCAGTTTCAGGAAAGCGTGTCAGGATGTGTAAGTAAATTATTGTAATAAATTCCCGACTTGTTTTGGCAAATGTTTGCGAATGTAAGGTATAGTGAATGGACATTTAGTATTAACTTTTTTCATGTAGTTTCTTATTTCCTGATTCCTGGTGGACAGACATGACATGGACAATGACACGGTAGTAAGAAAAAACGCTTTTTAATCGCATATCACTAACGTGCGATGATATTTTTGCAACATGTGAGACTACCATAAATGTTAAGGCAAAATAATTTTCCACGCACAAAATGATATTCCCTAAATATTATATGATAATTAAATACATAAAAAATGTAAATATTTTTTGGAAAATTACTGGAATTGTGGAAAATCGAAGCTCGTCAATAAATGGCAAACTTCTGCAATCTGGTAATCAAAAAATTCCAACCCAGCATAATACCATATATATTATATTAACAAATGACATGTTGTGTTGTATGTTGATCAGGTACTTAGCTTTGAATTATAACTTGGGGTATGCAGGGCAAGGTTTTATACAGAGATCGATTTCAATGGGGGGGGGGCTAAATCTCAATATGAGGTACACATGAGTATATCGCTAAATCACCTAATCGCCTACAGCGAGAAAAAATGGAGTCAATTTTGATCAAAACTACAAAAAGAAGCATCAAATTGGAGCGTAAAACAAAAAAAAAAGATTTTTAACACTTTTATAATAATCGTAAAAATTGATTCGGTTGGGGGGTGCACACGCACATAGTTCACCCCCTTGGCTACGTGCTTGTCTTCAATATTCACCCAGTAATGCAATAATATAAAAATTACAGTCATTCTCCATATTTATACAAATGTTCATGTTTCAATGGAATCTAAAACCTACTCATTATTAAGTAGCGGCAGCTACTTTATTTTATAGTCTTTAGTGTTTATGCAATGCAAAGTGAGAAGAAGCTTGATAATTTTTTTCGATTAGTTTTTTACGATGTCGTCTTTTATTTTGTTCGATACGAAATGGTAAACAAATTTACAATCAAACAGAATATAGCTCAGAAGTGAACATTTCAGATCTAAACCGCATTAAATATTCAATACCAAAAAAGAAGTATATATTATTTAAAGTACCTATTCACTTCGGATTGAAGTAAATACACTGCCTAGTCACAAGTTTACAGGCAAAGATTTTTTTAAAAAAAAAAACAAAGAAAGAAAGAAGGAAAAAGTCATTATTGGAGGATAAAGAAAGGATTTTTGTAAGAAGTATAGTGTACCTAATTGAAGGAATTGGAATTAAAGAATAGGATTGAAAGTATCAAAGAAAAAGGAAACAGTATAATAAAGACTCGAATATCATAAGTATATATTATAAGTATTGCAATCCTGCTTGAATTAAAATTTGCTCCACACATAAAAAGGTCTGGTGTTGACTTAGATTAAAATAAAAATTTCATGAGTACTTAATGAACTTTGGCAAGGACTCCTCCGCCATAAACTCCTCCGAGCCCAGCTCCATAGACACCTCCGAGTCCTAAGCCAGCCCCGTAAACTCCTCCGAGACCGAGACCAGCGGCATTGATTCCTCTCAATCCGAGTCCGGCTCCATAGACTCCTCCAAGACCGAGTCCAGCTCCATAAACTCCTCCGAGACCGAGTCCGGCTCCATAAACTCCTCCGAGACCGAGTCCGGCTCCATAAACTCCTCCGAGACCGAGTCCGGCGCCATAAACTCCGCCGAGTCCGAGTCCGGCAACAGCTGGAACTCCATAAGCACCAATAGCTGGAACAGCCAAAGCAGCGTTGGCACGTTGGATGGCGATTTGGTTGGAGACGATGGCACCGTCACGGACAGCAGCGAAGTTGTTGATGGCGTTGGCAGCAACAGCGTTGCGGGTAGCTCCGTCTTGGTTGATAACAGAGAGGGTGACAGCGGCATTGTTAAGGTTAGCATGGTCACGAACAGCAGCGTTGTGAGCAGCAGCGGCTTGACCAACAGCAGCGTTGTGGATTTGAGCAATGCCAGTGTTAGCATGGGCAACTTCGCGGGCATATTGAGCGTTAGCAGCAGTCAAGCCCAAAGCGGGAACTCCATAACCAACTCCTCCCAATCCCAATACGTTTCCAGCGGAAGCGTATCCGAGAACGGCAAGAATAACGGCAGCCTGAAAATAATTTTGGAAAATTAAATTTCATTATTGATGTGTTAAATTTTATTTTATATTTTATAAACATTCAAACTTTCAAGTTCATAAAACGGTTTTATATACAATTATTATTGCAAAAAATTATAAGGAAAAATAAGGAAAACGATGCAATCTTAAGAATATTAAGAAGCTATTTTGATACTGCCTGAAGAGAGTATTGTGAGTTGTATAATCGGAGTTTGCAATAATGAATATAAATAGTCACCTTAATCATTGTGATAGATTTGTCTTTTTTGGACTCGAAAAGGAGCTATGAATTTAACTTTGTTACTGAACTGTAATTGTGAATTGAATGATTTGTTGGAGTTTAATGCGACTATTTATACCATTCTTGAACTTGCAATTAGCCCAGCAGAAACAGAATACATAATATTTTACAATTTGAATGTCTATTTGCAAATGCAGGGACAAAAATTAGAGAATCTTATGCAAATGCTTTATTATTACAGTGTGTAGTCGTCTGTACTATGCACTAACCATTTTCTGTATTAATGTCAATTAAAAATTTTGTGCACCTTACCTAAAGATCGCGTTTACTATAGTATATATCTTCATTATGGCTTCATGCATCAGCTAACCTGACTGCACTAAAGTAAATGCACCGCACCTCCAAGACACATGAATGCATTTATGTTGCTATTATCATTATGTAATAATAGTCATAAATAGCTATAGATTTCTGTATTGCATTACATAGGTATCACAACACTTTGCATTTATATAGTGTCTTAGCCATACAGTCTTAATGTATCAAATAATTACATCAGGAAATTTTTTGGGAATACGAGTGTAAAATTTAAATATAGAAATACTAATACACTTATTAACATGATCGTTAATAAAATTTACATGGTAAAGTGTGTGGCTCAATATATGCTTTTGGCCAAGTGAACCTGATATTGCATCAATGATTGAGAGATGATACACTATTTCATGTAATTAATTATTAGATAAATATTCTTATTGTTAGTCAGATTTAAATAATAGCATTCATTCAACTCAAATCGCATGTTTAAATTTAAAATTTCTTGAGGCGAAACAGGATTCGGTTAAAAAGATTGGTTGATTTTAGACTTAGCTATAAAAGTCTCAAGAGTTTCTCTGCCTGTGTTTCTGTCACGAGTCTCGGCGATAACTCAAGTAAAAATGAAGCAATATGGAAATAAAAATTAGACAACACCTTTTGATGACATAAATAAATGAGCGGAGTTTGTTACTTTAGTATTCCTCCTTAGACATTCCCCTAATTGTCAAGAAATGCCCAATTTTTGGACACCTTGGAATTTAAGGTAAATCATACAATATTCTGGTATGCAAATGATTTACAGTTTAAATTTTTACTGCTTCCCTTATTTGCTTACCATTTCTGGGAAATTGAGATTTTAGGATTTTTTATCATTATCAGAGAGCTAGCTATACAGTTTATCTGGCTGGAACATGGATGATAAAAAAAATATCGTAAAATATTTATTGCAGGAAAAATTATTTCAGTGGAAAAATAATAAAAATATACTCAATAAACCTTTCCTCATATTTTCTTTTACAATTTATATTTATCTGAGAGTAATTTTCGAATTGTGAAAATGTTTTAATTCTTTTTAATTCAATCCAATTACAAGTCATTATGTACATATATACACACTGTACATGGCAATAATAATAATTCTTCAAAAATGTTCATTCAATAAAATTGCATATATAAATACAGATACACGCTATAATCAATTGCAAACACCTCATTGCATTGCATTTTATTTTTAAACTATCTAGCACAACAGTACTATTGTCGTATTTGGAAGTGAAATATTTGGTTGTAACAATTTTTGTCCAATAACAATAAACTGAATATTTTCATTCTAAATATTTTTAACCTTACTTTAATAATAAGTTGATTAATTATTTAAAAATTATGTTTAAAAATTATACTAATATTATTTTTTATAAAAACACGACAGTACACCCCGTTAAGAATTAGTAAGATTTTACAATTACAGTATACCAGGTAATGTATTAAAATTTCTAAAAAATGTATTTGTTGCAACATATTCATCCTTCTAATAGTTTCCTCGGTTCTCAATAGGATAAGTATTAAGCAATAGCTATTAAAACTTCTTTCCCTTCTCCATCATCTTCGCTAATCTTCACAACGTCTTCAACTTTATTTCCTGTGTCAGGCACTTTTTCAGCGGGCAGTTCTTCAACAACAGCCGGAGGCAAATCTTTCTCATTTTCTTTCACGTCTTTTTCCTGTTTTTCTTCCACAGCGGGAGAGGCGGGTGCAACGACCGGTGTTACTTTCTTGTCAGCTAGTTCTACTTTGTCAGTTGCAGGCTTCGCAAAGTAGCTGTCCAAAAATTCCTTAGGAGCTGTGTAAATGTAATACTTCAACCCTACGAAATTCGGAGAGGGATCCTGCAATTCAATTTATTGCAATTAATATACAGCGTTCAGATTATAATATCCTAGCAATAATTTAATGATATCGTCTCAACCAACCCTATTTTTTTAATTTATTCATGCCCGTATATATAATTTGTTTTTGGGGTGTAAATGGTTACAAAGCCAAAAAATGAATTTTTGGCAAGAAACCTGTAAATATAGTGTAAAATTATTTTCTTAGGGAGGAGGGGGTAAATTCCTCGTTTAGAACTTTTTATTGTTTATATATTATGTAATTATTCTGCTTTAATCAAAATGTACGTTTAATGTTAATTGTATTTATAGCAATTATTTGTGCTGTTACCATATTCGGGAATAAAAAATGAACAAATAGTATAAGTAATTTTTGGAGGAATAAATGTTGTACATTAATGTAATGTATTTATACTACAGTTTATCATGTAGTGGTTTGCTGCAAATGCTGCAATAAGGTTATGTAAGCCAACTCACCGGTACGGGTGAAGAAGTTGTGACAGTTAGAGCAACAAGTAGAATCGTTAGCTGGAATGCACTTTTCATCTTGAGATATTTTTCTTTAAACTGTGATCTGGTTTTCAGAGTGACAATTACTTTTTCTCTGAATGAGCAAGAAATATCATGCTTTATATACACTTAGCTCAAACAAGTCATTTAACCTAATGATAGCTGTAAATGTCATTATCTTTTTTGGTACTTAGAGTACTTACGTTGTATTTACATGACACGAATATTAACGAAAATATATATTTTAATTCTACGCTGTAGGTGATGCTCTTTTTATTTTTATTTTCAATTGTTCTACGCATTTTAAAACTACTGAATTTATTATACATTGTGATGAAGATTGAAGAGTATATTATATTATTATGCAGCATTTTTCGTTTTTTTGTGGTCGGAAAAACCTTTATACCTGAAAAAGTCAATTACGCTTTACATTAGCACTAATCAAGGCACGTAGGTATATAATGTCTGTAATGATGTGAAACAATGATTAGAATCTGGCATTTCTTACAATAATTACTCACAATGTCTTTCCTCGTTATTTAGGGAATTTCGGCTTTTTATAATTTATCTTGTACTGTTGAAGTCCATCAGCTTTAAGTGAAAACATTAGGGGTAATCAAGAATACTTAAATATGGTTTTCATAATCTGGATGATTCGACAGTACCTCTTACATCGTATTGTATTTTGACAGTTTTGGTAATGCAATTTGTAAAGGATATCTATAATCACCGCCTGTTAAAATGTTTTCATCGTCACATTGATAATTTTAGTAAACACATTTCACATTATTAAACTTGCTTCTTAGGGCTGGAAGGCTTAGTTAGGGGTTGAAGTCCCCACTATGGTGTGTATACTAGATAAAATTGTCTTTCCCAAAGTGCTGGAAAAAAGTCATTTTACTATAATTTTTTGCTCTCCCCTCAAATATATGACTTAGACGCGCACCTGGAGTGGACGGACCACAAAAATTATTAGTTTTCTAAAAAAAATATAAATAATAGTTCATAGTGTCCATGGACCCATTCAAGCTATTAAAAGCATTTTTGAAATTCTATTAGTGGATTTTTTAAGGGAATTAGAAAATTAGGCTACTACCTGCCTAGGCCTATTTTACTTTTCAAAGAAATAAAATGTTAATGTAGCATTCATATTTCTACAATTTTTCCCAACCCCTTCCCAATAGATATAAAAGATCAGTTATTTTATTATATTAGGGAATTTGAAATAAGGTCAAATTTTATTTCCGAGTTCAGGAATTTCATTACTACATTGTTTATAGCAAACAGTCTAAACTTGAACTCTACAACATTTAGACACTTTAGATCATGTTTCCAATCCCTAATAGTTTTTGGGTAATATAATATAACTCTTCCAAATATTTATGCAATAATACTTAGATACAACTTAGATCCAAATAATCGTTGCCATTACCTGTCCTTTATTCTTATTTCTTCATTATTCTTAAATTCTTAATACTCTTAATCATTCTTATTCAACAAGAATGATGAGGCTTTGAAGCAATTAGGTTATAACATAATAATAATATATTTTATATTATCATCCATAACGTAATTGTGTATATTAAAACTTAAATTAGTCTGTACTAATGCGAAACTGGAGTAATACAAGAATGAAAGTTGTGACGGTTGTAGCTGCGGGCACCCAAAATGTCATCTCCACATTCGCAATGTTGCACAGCGACACGTGAACGGGGAATTCTGCGACAGATTTGAAGTATAAACTAATCTGTTAAACAAATAGAAGAATAATAATTATTTAATGATTAGTGATGTATTGAATTTGAAAAACTGCGTTTAATGACTTTATAATGCAAATAATATTATTATTATAATTGAAAGTCTCAATTTCTAACTTGATAGCGAGAAGAATTATCCAAGTATCCATGAGGTACTTGTAAAATTGTTTTGCTTATTGCTTTAGCCTAAAAACAAATTTAAATATGAGCAAGCCCATTATAATACATTATAATAATATTAGAGATTTTTAATGTTATTGATACGTGATGCTTTAATTACTTATTCGAAAAATGCATGATGGCATGAATAAAAAGGATATAATTGTATGTACTGTGTAATGAATTATATACTTATCCACATTATGTTTGTGCATGTAAAATAATAATATTATGTATCTGCATACATACCGATGACGTAATTTGTTGTCCTGATATTATGAGAATAATTAAATCGAACATGGAATAACACACATGAAAATAGCACAGGTACAAATAAGAATAGTCTGCTTTGGACAAATTGGCTTCTTTCAGAATCATCGTATAAATTCCACACGTGAGAATGACAATTTCACAGGATACAACAATAATAATTCCACAACCAAAATAATTTCCTAAATATTCTATCCCTTGCCCCATCTCTTCATAAATAAGTCTCAGTTTTTCCAAGTTAACATTTCTATTAGATAGTAAACTGTTTATGTCATTATTCGACAATATTATTTTCATTTTCATATTGATATTCGCATATAAACTAATGACAATGATGGATATCGAATAAAATAGCGCAACAAATATTTGATGGTAAAACTGAATACATCCGTTGGCCAGTTTTTCCGTTAAATATATGATTCGACCAAATGTATCATAACCTTGAAATTCATGGACAAATGCAGCTTTGAAAATGAACGTTTCAAAATATATCATGTAAATGATAGAAGTAAGAAATGTTAAAAAAATCATAAAAATTATATTCAATTTTATTTTTCTTTGCGATTCTGTAAATTGTTGCTTCGTTTGTGGAGATTCTAGTAGAGTTTCTAATTTTGCGCTAATATTTTGCAGACTATTTAAAGTTTTTGCAAAAAATGGAGCTCGTACGCGACTAACAAATGTCAGCGATGCAGTTTGAATGTAAAGCACAACCACAATAATGCCCGAAGCTACTAAATCTGTTCCTCTGAAAACTGCTTGTAGATTTCTTCCAAAAGTATTGTAAATATAGCACCCAAAAAATAAATATGTTAGGGACAAAATTCCATTAAAAATGTGAGGAATTGAGAAAATCCGTCCAACTGTAAAATTACAACAATGTTGTTTCTGCTCAACTTCAATTGGTTTCAATTTAGAAACAATCGTGTTTATTACGACGTGTTCATCTGATCGACGAATGGCTGTAAGATTTAAACCGAACAAACTGCTCAAAAATAAAATTGGCTTCAATGTTGTACAAAGACAGCTGGAATTCATTTTAAATATTTCTTGTTTAAATCGCAAATTCCTATAGTGCAATATTACGAAGAATTTGGTTTTTAAAATAAATCAGCAATAACATGAAGACGTCCTGTATACTTCAATCAGAATGATGCCCATTTATTATTGAAATCATATTTATACAATCAATAGAAGCATTATCGCGATTAAATTCTCATTTAATTGATTATATGTTTCTACTTCATTACTTGTGAAATGATTAAAACATAATATACCTACCTAGATATACCTACATACCTTACCGTACTGATTAATAAAGTGATTGCAAATATTTGTAGTATTTTAACATTCAAATATTACTGCATTATATTATATGCATTTTATGCATTATCGTTTGTTGATGGAATCGTAAGCATTGATGTTTGGTAGATTCCTGTAAGTTTATAAATAACACAGTATTGCAATTAAATTAACACAAAACCTGACTTGATTATTCAAAATGGTTAAAACATGGATAACACACCACAGGGTTCCATTTTAGCATTTTTATCTAGGTATATTAATTAACAAAAGAAAATTTCCATTTTGAGAGAATGGACTAACCTACAAAAAATTAGAAGCCAATCTTGAAATAATTTGTTAAGTTTTCATTTGTCATTTAACAAACTGCGCATTCGACTGGTGTCAGGACCATTATTTATCTCGTCCAAAGTAACATTTGAATTTCCACTGGCTAAAACGTGGTAGCTTTGCGCCCCAATAACAGAGCGACACTCAGGACATTGTGATGTTGCGTTCGGTTGTCCACAATCTCCTATCACGTAGAAATGGCCTGCACGTATAAGAAAAATGTGTTTTTATGGGGAGTTGTTAATTATTTAAAAGTAGCAGAGTATACAAATTTAGGTTCTTACCTTGCGGACACTTCTTCCAATGGTTCACGCCAAAACCAACAGCCTTGAAAATATCTTTGTCGACTTTACACCTACTTTCTTTTTCCCAAGTTGATATTTTTTCTTTTATTAAAACATCTAATTCCTACGCAAGGAGAAATACTTTTTTCCTTTTTTAAATGGAAATAATACAATTTAGGTTCCATCAAGGTAAGCAAGAAAAACGGCAAAAGGATACCTGAATGATTTCCAAAATTTCACTTTTTATGGATTCAGTGTAGCGTTTGTTACGGTTCCTCAAAATAAGATTCTGGGCCTTAGATAAAAGTTCCAATGCTTCAGGTATTTCTTCCAATTCTTCGATCATTTCCCTACGATAGACTTTCATTTCATCGGTAAGACGATCAAATTCTCTTTCGAATTCTAATATTTCCCGTCTGCTAAGAGGTAATTTTCGTTTTTTGATTTCACCAAATAATTTTTGATACTGAGAAACAATTTTTGGTCCGCTCTGTAAATCAATGTGCACTCCATTGGCTTTGATTTCTTTAATGTTGGATTCCGCAAGATGCCACCACGATGTTATATTATCCACAGATTCGAACATGTATTGGTTCATCTTAAAATCGTTTTGAACCATAAATAATAATAAACAAATAATTGATGAAACTATAAGGTTTTGCTTTCAGAATTTGATAAAGTTGTCAGAAAAATGCACTTACTCTTTTAGGTTTCAAGGGAGTTTGGACATTTTCACGTCTTATGCACACAATTTGCATCAAATGCTGCCGAAAATCATGGAATTGTCCATTGTTTGACGATGATGATAGTTTGTGTATTATTTCGTTCAATTTTGCACCAAAGCTTACATTATTGCCGTAAATCAATTTCTTGACTGCATCCATATCCTCCATTCTGCTTTTAAAAATGTTTGAATACCTTCCACACATTTTAATTATGCAATTGCATTTGGGACATCTTTTCGGTGAAACATCTCCCTTGTTAGCACCTACATTCATGTGGTAATCCATTCCTTTTACCTCGATAGAGTGGCCACATTCTACCAAGTAAATAAATCTAAGACAAAAGTATTGCTTATAAATCTTGAAAAGTTCATTTGTACAGTATTAGAAATGGAAAAAGAACCCAAAACTCGACAACCACCCACTGCAATGATTTTTTAATTATTCCAAGATAGTTTTTAGTGTGTATTATACTATACCTAGCGTTTGGCTCATCTTCATGACCCAAAAATATATCTGTTACTTCATCGTGGTTGCATGATCTGCACAATTTGGGACAGACTTCACCGCATAATCCAATACATTGGTGGCCACACTTCAACTTTTTCCTGCAAGGATAATCGCCTTTCGACCAAACAACAAATTATTATTAAAATTATGTTATCAACACTCAAACTTTTTCTAATTGCCATAAAAGTAGGTAATATAAATAAAATAAACACTTATTGCGTACATGGCATCCTATTGCATTTTGATGCACAAGTCTCAGAACACTTTGAATGTTCACAGGATGAAGCACAAGGTTCCTTAAAAAAGTCGAAACTATTTTCTAATCTTTCCAACAGAATTTTCTTTCACTTAAACAGAAACGCGATGCCAATTAATACTACCATCCATTCAATCGTTAATTATAACTAAATTAAAGCCCTGCATATTTTTCAGGAAAATACACAGACAATCGTTTTGAAATAGTGGGAATTTACATCAGAATTAAGTTGATTCTTAATTGGCATCCTTTTTTTCTTAATTTACGTTTAAGAAAAAGTGGAACTGTCTATCTCATTCGTGAATTTCTATTTACTTTATATCTTATAAATCGAAATGAGACTTACCTTGCACAATGTGCAAGGATTACCACATTCGAGTTTGCACTTTGAGTGTTGGCATCGATATTCGCATTTTTCTTTACATGGAGGACAAAGAGATGAGCATGGATATTTACAGCTATGTAACAAAAAATTTTCATTATTATATTCAAACGTGTTTGGATATTTTTTGTTGCCAAGCATGAAGTAAATATACCTGTGTCCACAAGGAAGATTACGTCCACATTTCTCATCACATTTTTGATGTACTCGCCCTTGAAAGCACGAAGAACAATTGCCTGTACAACTATGTCCACAATAACCTTCCGTATTTTCTTCCCAAAATGCGCTGCACGGTTCAGTACAATAAGACATGACACTCCCGCACGTTGCTATAATAATTCCACAGTTATCCCAATTTATCGAAAGAACAATTTCATAAATAAAAAATATGTAAAAATATTTTACGCTTTTTTCATTAACTTAATTTTTCAATTCTTAAACAAATAGTAATTAATGATAATGCAATTGTGGTTACAATCATACAATGTCTTCAATGATATAATATCAGTAATACTACCCACCTGAAGTAGTTAATTGACATGGAATCATAACCTGGTGCCCACATAACGACTTCACAGGAGAAAGAACCTTCTCGAAACAAAACTTCTTATTTCTGGGTAAATGGCACGGTCCAGTGATTTCGTGGTCGCAATCTGAGGATTGTTTTGTAACAATTACCTGCAAAAAGAAAAATTAACACATATAGCTATTCATATAATTAAAAATACATTTACTTCTACAATTTTTTCAAGGAGGTTCCATTATTGTTTAACCCGCTGAATTCAAAGTGGGAAAATCATGAAACATTTTCTAACCTTGCAAATTTCGTCTTTTGAATCTTTCCCACATGCCATTTGTGCTTTATGACCACAAATTAAAGATTTCTCCACTAGCACTTCACAAGGTTGACATCTCAAGTGACATTTGTGTTTTGATCTACACAAATGACCCAATTTACAAGAACGTGCACATAATTTTAAACACTGAAATTTTTTATGACGAGGGTCATCCTCAATGTGACATTTTCCTCCGCAAGTGTGACCACATTTCATTCTAGTGTCACACTTGGACACACATTTGTGTTTGGAATTCTTTTCGTGGCACTTGATCTGCAACTGCATTATTTACACAATTAATTACCTTAAATAGGGACAAGCCTCAAGTTGTCTATATTTTAATTGCAGCTTACCTTATGCTCACATTTAGCAATTATATCGATTTTTGTTGTACATCTAATAGATTCTTCCTTCAAGAAACAAGCGGCGCTTTGTTCATGCCCACAGGCTAATTTTTTCATTACATTCTCCACGCATTGAATTTCCTGGTCGTATAAAGGACATTTTACTCGTATGATGTGTCCACAAGCCAGAAGTTTTTTAATCCATTTTGTGCAAAGTGATGTGCAATCAATATAACATTTTTCATAGCAAGAATGTCCTCGAATGCATTTTCTGTTACATGGAACTTGACATTTGGATTGTTCATGATTTCGATCTTTAGGGTGGCACACCAAAGTACAAATGTGACCACAGTTTAAAACACCGTCACACATTTTTGTGCATCCTCCTTCTGGAACTTTATCAAAATCTTTGATATTCTCGACAATCGTTGTCGTCTCATGGGTTTGGCAAATGAGTTCTAAACCATTTCCAAAATTTTCTTGATCTTCAAGATCCTTTTTGATTTTTTTCCATGTTTGAGACCCAGAGCCAATCAGGGAGTCCATGTTACCAATTATAAACATTCCGTGTCTGAAAAATCCCACACATTTTGAACTATGTAAATACCATAGATAAAATACATAGTCTAACTAAACACTGACTAAAGCAAAAATACAATGGAACAATTTCTTTAAAACTGGTGACAGTTAGTGTAATAAATAAACTAAAAATACTTGGCACGAGAAATAGCAACGCAAATTCGATTATCAGTCTTCAAGAAGCCGATTTTATTCTCTGGATTCTCTGCGCACTAAAGACAGTAGTATAACGTCATTTTCTTCGCCCTGGAAGTTGTCGACAACGGTGATTCGAACTCCATTACAAAAATTTCCTTCCATTGATTGTACCTACATTGCATTGTCAAATAAAACATTTAACATTCAAATATTGCCCACAGTATTATTTAATTTATGATATAGTACAGTAGACTGCAAATGATGTAATGTTGAAAAGCTTACTTTCTTCAACAAAAACATTTGACCCAGGTAAGTTGTCAAAACCGTGATTTGACTGGGTAAATATCCTTGCAGTATTAAATGTCGACAAAGTTTAATCATAAATTTTGCTTCATACTCGTTAACTTTGGAGTTGGAAGACTCACTAGCCTGTAAAATAAAAATAATAGTTTACAATGCGATTGCTAAGCCCAAGTATACAATGCCTTAGATGACAATTATATCCTGTACACTATATACACTCAAACCAAGGCTGTATCTAATCTATCGGCAGGGCACTATGGCACGTGCCCCCCCCCCCCCCGAATTGTAAAAAAGAAATTATTTAGGGCCCAAAAAGGCCCTAAATTGGGAAATTTTTCGCTCTACCCGCGAATGTTGTAATTGTTAGGTTGATTTTGTGTCAAATTAGCTCAAAATCTCTAATAAAATTTTTTCTTGGTGTCCCCGAAACCAAATCCTGGATACGGCCTTGGCTCAAACCATAATGTACCTAATTTTACAATTTTACATACAGGAACTACAAATATACGCAATATAGTGTATCATAAAATATACAAACAATAATTATATTGCAAACAATCATACCGTGGTCTCCATTTTTGTATGGTGAATAAAAAATAACGTTTTCTTAATTCCAAGCACCGGGGGATAATTGTGCACCGAAGGATGGTTTTCAAGATCCTCATATATAGTTGGCACGAGTAATTTGCAAATATTTGGCCTCATACGATGTTGAACCTGATGAAAATGGCTGACATTATTAAAATATAATCAGAAATAATTGACTGCATATAAGAAGCAATTAGTGGGCCTTACCCGCAGTTGAAAGTGATTAACTTTATTATTGATCATCCGTTCAAATAACGAGATATCCATGTTGTAGTCCTTAGCAAGTGAGTACACATTAGTGGTGGGCCGTAATTGCTTGTGGTCCCCTATACATGTCATATAGTGTAAATGAGAGAATACAAAATATTATATTCAAAAACTTCTACTGGCATTAAGGCGGACTTAACGGGTGAGAGTTGAGAGTGGAATAAGACCTGGTGACTGGCATACACAAATATGTAAGCAGG